>JAVHZZ010000005.1:292149293-292384293 GCA_036250195.1 Mixophyes australis
ATAAGATACTAATGAACAGTGCACATGTGTGGAAGAAGGGACAATATTCTAGCTCTTTTGGTGAATTAATAGGATAGGAATCGCTTGTTAATGGAAATATATTGAGTATATCTTACCCTATTCTGTCCCTGAATGTACACGACACAATGTCTTCCTGGTTCTGCCCGGCTCGTTCTTGCCCGTGGACGGGAACTTCTTAGGAGGGTAGATGAATTCAATGCTGAGTGAGCTCGTAGTCGCGCGTCTCTCCCCCCGACTGGAAGTTCTCAGAACTCAGGTGGAGCGCACAGTACTTCCTGAAAACGGAAGCCTAATATTTTCAAATCTTTAGTGAAGTCTCAAAATGCTCCACCAACGCGTTTCGTCCTGTTGGATTTATCAAGGATGATTGTAGACTTCCTCCTAGTCCCTTATATAGTACAATGGCGTTATTGACAATTGTTAAAAATAATTAAAAGAGAATAATAAAATGCATTTATTATGATGCTAAATAGCATACTACTCCATAGCTAATCCGTGTGCAAGGATAGCTATATGGAGTAAAAAAAAATAGAAAGTGTATACAAATCATGTACAATAAAAATGAATAAAAATTAATTTAAAAATGGCCATAAATTGAATTCCAGATTGAGTCCTGATGGAGCTAAGGTTTTAAGTTTGTATATATATTCTGTTTCCAATTTTGACATAGTAGATATATATAATTGCCACCTCTCCAGTTTTTCATTATATATTTTTGTTACGAGCTGCGGCGGTGCCCAGCCACGGCGACTCTCTCAAAGGCGTCCTGGCCGTCGCTATGATGACCGGGCCGACCGTTGCTTCAGTTCAGCGCCACGTCCCGGCACTATGGGGCAGCCGGGCGCGTGCGCAGCAGTCCAGAAAACCTGCGGGCTAATTAATATAATCAATGGCCAGTCTGACCGCAATTAGCTAGGCTCTCATTGGTTTATTTCTGTATTTAAGGCGGGGAGGGCTTAGCCTCCCTGCCGGTTATAGCTTCCAGATTTCTGTTTGCTACCTGCTGTTGTGCTTTTGGTGTAAAACCTTTTGGACTTTCTTTTGCCGTGTATGACCCCTGCCTGTACCTTGGATTTGCCTTTTTGCCTGTGACCCTGACTCATCTTGCCTGTGCCTTGGATTTCCCGTATTGTTAGTGACCCTGACCCTTGGCGTGTTTCCCGACTATCCCTGCTCGCAAGTGACCCCTGACCTTGGATTTCGTCTGACCATCCGCTGCCATCTTCGCTGCCTCCTGGCCTGCCGCTACGGTTTAGTCTCACAAACACACTACATCTGGAGATAAGTCCTGGGGGCATCTGAGTACCAGTGAGCGTATAAAGCTCTATGGGAAAGGCAGCTGCTAAAGGTGAAGACCTCCACCAACTAGTTCTGTGAGTTTGTGTACTGACTGTCAGCGTAACAATTTTATGCCTAAAAATTTCAAGCATGTTGCATCTCTCGTGCTTAATTAGGAAATGGTTCGACACACTGTGTGTGGTTATTCCTTTTTTAATGTTTTCCATAATCCTGTTTTTTTAAAAAAAAAAAAAATTTTAGTACGGCCCACATACTGGAGGCTGCATGGGCGCTCCAAAAGATAAAACATTCCTTCCAAATTGCAGCTGATCCTTTCTTTGATTCTCTATTCTTCTTTAGTGGTATTTTGTAAGTTAAAATGGGAGTAGTTGATTCCATTGTGGAATTTCTGCAGCATAAACATTCAGTACAATGATAAAATCCCTGGGAAGTGACAGAATCGCTCTGTTTCTGTATCGGTAGGAAACTCTGGATGAGCATATATCTAAGGTTATCAGCTTTTATAAATACTATCTTGGATTTGGATGGAAAAATGGATTTAAGGTCTTCATCATGTAATAAGACATGCCAATTTCTTTCAATTATGTCCTTAACCGTACGATAATCACTGCAAAATTTGGAGACAAATACTATTTCAAATCCTTTTTGTTCCTCTTCATTTCTGTACTTTATCCCCATCCATCTGTTGAACATTATTAATGCTTCCTGTACCTGATGTGCATCATATTTCCTTTCCATACATTTTTTCAACATATTGTTTCCTTGGCAAACATATTCCTCTGGTTTAGAACAGATTCTCCTTATACGTCTAAACTGGCCCTTGGGGATGTTATTTGTCCAAAGAGGATGATGGCTGCTGTCAGCTGGTAGGAAATTATTGTAATCCAGTGGTTTAATAAAGGTCTGTGTCAAAATCTTATTGTCTTCTATAATTATTTCTAGATCTAAGAACTGGACCTCCTGTTTTCTGGTACTTGCTGTAAATTCCAACTTTACTTAATTATTAAGTTGATTCTCCAACCCAGGTGAAGAATATATCATCTATGTATCTATGCCAGCAAATAAAATGATTTCTATATTCTTCATTGGACCATATGGTGTCCTTCTCCCATTGTGACATGAAGAGGTTCGCATAACTAGGTGCGCTTCGACTACCCATAGCTGTCCCCTTTTCCTGGTGATAGAAAGTCCCTTCATGCCAAAAATAGTTGTGAGTATAAATTCGATACTGTCCATGATGAATATAGAAATCATCTTATATACTGGCATAGATACATATATGATATATTCTTCTGGGAGTGCCCGTGCGGCCTCCAGTATGTGGGCCATGCTAAAAGAAAATTAAAAATCAGGATAATGAAACACATTCGAAACATAAAAAAAAGGAATAACCACACACAGTGTGTCGAACCATTTCCTAATTAAGCACGATAGAGATCCCACATGCTTTAAATTTTTAGGTATTAAAATATGTAATGAAAAACTGGAGAGGTGGCAATTATATATCTACTATGTCAAAATTGGAAACAGAATATATATACCAACTTAAAACCTTAGTACCAACAGGATTCAATCTGGAATTCGATTTATACTTTTTCTAATTTTTTTTTACTCCATATAGCTATTCTTGCACACGGATTCGCTATGGAGTAGTATGCTATTTAGCATCATAATAAATGCATTTTATTATTCTTTTTTAATTATTTTTAACAATTGACAATAAAGCTATTCAAAAATTTGTACTATATAAGGGACTAAGAGGAAGTCTACAATCATCCTTGATAAAGTCCAACAGGATTGTCGAAGTCAGTAAATTGGATAAAGTCATTTCAATTAAAGTCTAACAAACTTGGTTGTCTTTGTTTGAAAAGATGCGTACGGTACGCATCGACGTACAAGGGCACGCTACGGCGTGAAAGGGCGTACGCATCCACTACACGTGGCAGCAACAGTAATTGGTCTTTTACCATACATTCGCACAAACACGCATACTTATAAAATAGTACACATTAATGGTAGTTGCAACACATAGTCAGTTATGTCGAAATATAGTAGTATTTATGTGTTATATCAGAGTTACATGCATATTAGTGAAATACACGGAACGGGTTAAAGGAATAACATCATGAGTGGTATCATAATGAACCTTGTTACATATCCTACTGTTTGGTTCACTCTGCGAGGGAATCGCAGAGTGCATACGCAAGTTATGAATGATAGGGAATTATGAACTACTTAAGACTAAGGAATCCTGGCGGGAAGAGCAGAGCATACCCCCTGCAGAGATGACCCCCTCCTTTGGATTCCTTAGGATGAACCAGCCAATGATTGACGACCCCTTGGACATTCCTGAGACCCGGACCAATAGATGCAAGCCATACCATCTTCATTGTATTACTGTATTTTATTGTGTATATAAGCAGCAGCTTGTGATCCAGAGTGCAGACATCTTGTCCCCAGACTTCAGGATTGAATGACTGCACTGGATCCAGAGCGCCTGCGATAAGTAACGGCTGTATTTACTATTACTTCGCTTGAGCATATTTTTCCACTTATTGCGAATAAATCTTTGTGCTTTGGAAACACAAATCGAGGTTCGACAATCGTTATTGGTTAGCGATAATACGCACATAACAATTTGGGGGCTCGTGAGCTTTGGAGGTTTCGTTGCCGATGATACGCAAGACCAACGGATTTCGGTTCCTCAACAAAGGGTGGAGACGCGTCATAAACGGGTAAGAACGCATGGTGTTCAAAACCTGAATTTTACTCTGTGTTGCGAAACCGAATGTCCGTTTTGCATTATCTAGGGCACGCTAACTAGAACCTAGGGACAAAAGAGAAAACTGTTTCTTTTTTCTGTCATTGTGCGTTTTAACTGTATTGCATTGTTTAGCGTATGTGTACTTCCTGCTGTGCGTACGCGAACTTCCGGTAAACTTGCCACGTGGTTAAACAATCGTTTTGATAGTTATTATACATGCATAGTATAATTACTTGTGAAAGCCTCTGAGACATTATTACTATTGTTGGGAACTTTTGATTTTCTGCGCAGAAAAGGTGTATAGTGTGTGATGTTGTAACGTAGATACACTGTTTTATTGTTGAGGTGCTCAGTTGCTGTCTGACGAGGCGGATTGCCCAACTGAAGGACGGTATACAGGGCAGATATACCGAATGCGAAAACCGGGTTTTTGCAAAGCGCTACCAATAGATCGCAAGGTTTGCTAATAATTAGTATTGGTAGGCAGTGCGATCCGATCGCACCGTTAGTGCGAATTGGTGAAGCAGCTAGGAGGAATTATACTAGAAAGGCAGGTTGATTGTATTAACTTGCGCTCCCAGCGATAATAAACTCAGCAGATTTTTGTGGTTGAGCCAGGGTATCGAGGAGCTGATAGCCCTTGGGGCCCACAGTGATATTTCTGTATTAGGGATCCTCGCCAGGGGCGAGAAAAGCGAGTGAACGCGGCTAAAGGAAATACGTTCACCGAGCATTTGAGATCTCTAGGTGTGATTGTAGCAACAGAGTTGAAATTATTAGGTGGAAAGAACAGAGCATTGCGGTGTGTCTGTATTTCACATTTGGCCGGAAGGAACAGAGCATTGCGGTGTGTCTGTGTTCCGGGTAGAAGGTATATTGTTCAACATGGGTGCTAAGCATACGCTAGAGATGGTCAGTGTACTGCCTAAGGAAGGCCCTATTGGTTCAGCGAGGTTTCTCATGTGTAAGAAATATGGTGCATACGCAACTGTGTATTGTGACACGTGGGTCGAGATGACCAAAGCTTGTGATAGGCCTTTCCCAACAATAGGAAGTTTTAATGCAGCGGTACTAAATACTGTAAAAGATAAAGTATGGTTGATCAAGTCAACGAAAAAGAGAAATAGACATAATGATTGTTTAAAATTGTGGCAAATGGAAGGTAACACGTGGCAGAGCAGCGAATGCAAACCGGAAGTAGGCGTGGCGAAAAGCGCGCGCAAGGCGGATGTAACCATTGAGAAGCGTGGCGAACTCAGCGCAAGCGCGCCCCCGCCACCTTATGTGGCGGGAGGGGTAAGTACAGCCGTTGTTAAAACCGAAAATAGAAAAATTACTAAGTTGTACCCTGTTTTAAATCAGTTTCAATCAAGTGTATCTGAAAATGAAGATGAACCCACTGTGATTTCGGCCATTGCCCATGCTGTTAATGTACTAGAGGCTCAGCGCAAGTATGAGAAAATGGCTGAGATAGGTGAGAGTAGCGTGATCACTAGGAGTGAAAGTGTTCTAAATCTAGGGCCTGTAAATCCTGTAGCGTCCCCTGAAGTTAGTGTACCAGAGGGTGTGTTCCCGGTCCGCACAATATCGGTTCCCAATGGGAAACCAGATAAGGATGGTGTAGTTCCTTTAAGAAATGTTACAATGCATTGTCCCTGGACTAGATCAGAATTACGTTCCATTATGACTGAATTCCCGGACCCTAGAAAGGAGTTAGCTAAATGTCAGAAATTTGTTAAAGACTTAGGGAATGCTTACGAACCAACCAGTAAGGATTGGCGGGTAGTGTTGAGGGCGTGTCTTCCTCCCAATACTAACATACAAAAATTTATTGGAGATTGTTTGTTGGAGGAAGATGACACCTTGACTGATGAGATTAACCAACGGAATATAGAACAAATTGTCAAACACTTAGCCATCTGTTTTCCAGTAGTAGTAAATTGGAGTAAGATTTTCACCATTAAACAAAAGGATAGTGAAACTGCCTCAGATTACTTTGCTAGAGCTATAACAGCGATCGCACGATTTACTGGGATATCCAACATAAGTGAGGACCCACATCACAGAGAGGTAGCTGTAGGGGTACTTAGAGAAAATTTAAAGACGAGAGTACAAACCACATTACCTAATTGGAGAGGCGTCACGGTAGACTTCCTTAGGGAGTCTGCTGTGGAGCATGACAAGAACCTTTTTAGAAAAAGGGAAGAGAAAAGTGATAAGTTAATGACGGTAAGTATACAGGCTCTAGAAGGGGTGCACACACGACCACCAGCATACAACCCATATAACAGGAAACCTAAAGTGATCAGGTGTTTCAACTGTAACAAGGAAGGACATTACGCTAGAGAGTGTAAAAAGGAAAGACTCAATACACAGAAAGGTGGGTCACATAGATATCCTCCAAGGAGGGATTCACATAGACTAGAAGACTCACATCTACCCGCGCATATTACGGCAGCAAATGCTGCGCGGGAAATCAATAGTCAGCGGTAGGGGTCAGGTCATACCTGTAGTCTACAGCCAGTGAGGTTAATTGAGAGTCAGAGTGAAGAACCAACAATGATAGTTGACATAGCTGGTAGGAAACAAACTTTTCTTGTAGATACAGGGGCGGCCCGATCTGTGATAACCTCTCCTTTCAATCTACAGGTGACCAGTAAAACTATTCCAGCTATGGGGGTAACGGGAAAAGTGTTACATTATCCTCTAACTAAACCCGCCGAAGTTACTATCGGGCCTCTGCATACTAAGCATTCGTTTCTCTTGGCTGCAGCGGCTCCTACTAACTTGCTAGGGAGAGACTTGTTATGTAAAATGGGATGTGTCATATACTGTACTTCAGATGGTGTGTTCCTAGATATACCCGAGAAGGTTGCACATGAGGTACAGGACATATTGGACACCCCTCAAAGGTTAATGTTACACTCTCCTGTTATAGAACAAAGTCCATCTCAAGTAAAGGGGATGTTGCTGGGAATACCAGGTTCCCTATGGACCAGAGATGGACATGACACTGGACTGATGGCAAACGTAGCCCCTGTCATGGTCAATCTAAAGAGTGGAAGGATAGCTCCAAAAATCCCACAGTATCCATTAAAACCGGAGGTGGAACTAGGGGTATATCCTGTTATTGAGAGGCTATTACAACAAGGGATTTTAATTCGTACAGCCAGTACAGCAAATAGTCCCATTTTCCCTGTGAAGAAGAGTGGGGGGAGGGGCTATAGATTAGTCCAGGACTTAAGGGGAATTAACAAAGTTGTTGAGAGCCAATTCCCCGAAGTGCCGAATCCAGCTGTCATCCTCATGCAGATTCCACCGTCTGCCAGTCATTTTACTGTCATTGATCTATGTTCTGCTTTCTTTTCAGTCCCTCTTCACCCTGACTGCCAATACCTTTTTGCATTCTCCTACAGGGGAGTGCAATACACATGGGCCAGACTACCCAAGGGGTTCATTGACAGCCCCAGTATTTTCTCCCAAGCCTTACATGATTGTTTGCAATCCTTTCAACCCCACAATGGGTCTGTTCTAATTCAATATGTGGACGATTTGTTGTTGTGCTCTGATTCTTTTATGTCATGTTTACATGATACTAAATTGTTGTTGCTTCATCTTTCACAAACGGGGCACAAGGTGGCAAAGGATAAATTACAGCCATGTCAGACTAAGGTCAAATACTTAGGACACTGCCTCACTAAGGGGCTAAGACACCTGACAACCGACAGAATTGAGACAATACAACACATGACCCTGCCACAGAGCCAGAAGGAGATTCGTACTTTCTTGGGGATGTGTGGATACTGTAGGTCATGGATCCCAGGTTTTTCTATTCTGGCATTACCATTGCAGGAGCTAGTCTCTTCCTCAAAATCAGAACGTGTCGTACACACAGAAGAGTCAGAGCAAGCGTTCTTTAACCTTAAAGATAGTCTGACAAGAGCACCTGCATTGGGAATACCTGATTATGAAAAGCCTTTTGAGCTATTTTGTACAGAAGCTGATGGCTGTGCAGCAGGTGTCCTCGCACAGAAACATGGTGACGCTAGCAGACCGGTAGCATACTACAGTGCACAATTAGACAATGTGGCAAGGTCACTCCCAACATGTCTCAGAAGTGTAGCAGCAACGGCCCTTCTAGTAAGTAAGAGCGAGGATGTAGTATTAGGACATAATTCAACCATCTATACACCCCATGCTGTATCAGCTCTGTTAAATTCAGCCCAAACCAGACATGTTTCTTCAGCTAGATTCACAAAGTGGGAACTAGCCCTGATGGCACCCTCAAACATCACCATCAAACAATGTAGCACCTTAAATCCAGCTACATACCTTCCGTATGTGTCTCAAGAGACACAAAGGGTGGGAGGTGAGGAGACCCTGGTTGATGATGAGTTAGGCAAGAATACTGACACGCATGACTGTATGGAACACCTGAATCAGACCTTTACTGCAAGGCCCGACATACGTGACACCCCCTTAGAAAATGTAGATTTTACGTTTTATACAGACGGAAGTTGCCATAGACAGACAGAGACAGGAGAGCTATGTACTGGTTACGCTGTTGTAGATGATCAGGATGTGGTAGAAGCTGAACCCCTTGGTCCACCTCACTCAGCCCAGGTGGCGGAACTAGTAGCACTAAAGAGAGCGTGTGAACTGGCAGAGGGTAAATCAGCCAATATATATACTGACTCTAGGTACGCCTTCGGGGTAGTGCACGATTTTGGGGCCCTTTGGCGTCTTAGAAACTTTACGACAGCAGCAGGTACACCAGTGGCACACTCACAACACATAAAAGGACTTCTGACAGCGATACAGTTACCCAGAACAGTAGCCGTCATAAAGTGCAAAGCCCATACCTTTGAAGAAGACCCAGTGTCATTGGGCAACAACAGGGCAGACGAAGCTGCTAAATGGGCAGCAGGGCAACCTATGACTGTATCGACCGAGACTATGATGGTTTTTCAGACATTAGACATGCAGAAATTAATTGAAATGCAAGATTTGTGTTCCCTGCAGGAAAAGGCGGTCTGGAAGGCGAAGGGATGTGGTCAAGAGTCCTCAGGACTCTGGAGGGATGGACAAGGTAAGCCTGTAGCTCCCCGAACATACTATCCAAGCCTGGCTGAAGCAGCACACGGCCTGACTCACCTGGGTAAAGAAGGTATGCGCAAACTGGTGAGAGCATACTGGTGTGCTCCCGGATTTTCCTCTCAGGCTGGTAAGAAAGCAATGTCATGTCTTATTTGTTTGAGGAAAAATGTTGGGAAAACTATTCCAACTGAGCCATCCCACATCCCTCCTACAGACGGACCTTTTCAGGTAATACAAATTGACTATATCCAATTACCACCGTGCAGGAATCTAAAGTATGTGTTAGTGTGTATTGATGTGTTTTCCGGTTGGGTAGAAGCATATCCGGCAGCCACTAATACTGCTGTGTTCACTGCAAAGAAAATTGTACAAGACTTTGTGTGTAGGTTCGGTATCCCTAGAATCATTGAAAGTGATAGGTGTACCCATTTTACTGGTGATATCTTCCAAAATATGTGTAAACTCATGGGAATCAGTAGCAGACTTCACACCCCTTACCGACCACAAGCCAGTGGTAAGGTGGAGAGAGTAAACGGTACTATCAAGAACAAACTAGGTAAGATAATGGCTGAAACTGGGTTGGCATGGCCTGAGGCTTTGCCGTTGGTCCTCCACAGCATTCGAACCACTCCTAGACCTCCTCTTAATCTGTCCCCCTTTGAGATACTGTTCGGACGACAACCTCATTTGATCGTGAGTCCACAAGACGACTTAAAGTGTAATAATGAAGTGACTGTACAATATCTTATAAGAATGAGTAGACAGCTGAAACAACAACAACAAAAACTAAAAATGCTGTCACCTGGTATGCCAGAGACGAACTGTCATGATGTTGAACCTGGAGACTATGTTATGATCCGCAATTTCTTACGTTCAGGTTGTTTAACAGACCGTTGGGAAGGCCCGTACCAAGTGCTGCTGACCAGTACTACATAACTGAAGGTTGCAGAGAGAGACACTTGGGTCCATTCCACCCACTGCAGGAGAGTCCATAATCCGTAGAAAGTGCAAGACAAGACTCAGACCGACGACATAGAGCTGTCACTTGTGAGCCTGTTCCGGGAGACCTAAAGCCTGCAGTCGAGACACCTGAACCAGAGACGTTGCCCCAGAACTATCTTTCCAGCGATGGAGTGGCGGTTTTTGTTTTTCTTTTGTTCCAGGATTTTCCTTGTTTTTTCTTTTTCTAGGACATTCTATTTTTGTGAAGGAGGATGGAGGACGGAGGAGAGTTCTGGGAGTGATACGGATGAAATAGAGGCCGAAGAAAAGTTAATAGGATATCCTGAGCAGCCCATTATCAAACTCGGTCCAGGGGTTATGAAAAGGTCTGCTAGCTCAGGAACTCGGAGGCAGTGTGAGGGGCTATTGTCTGATGAGTATTGTATCTGCAAGTTCTGCAACTCCCTAGTTGACGAGAGATGCATCCAACGATGCCAGTCCCCCAGTACTCTGAATATAGGCGGGCATCCTTTGGAGGATTATCACTCCCTGGTGGGTAAGGTGCTAAACCAAACTGAGTGTTGGGTGTGCTCTCACGTGCCTCAAGGGCAGCATAACATAGGACTAGTGCCATTCCCGCTAAACATATCCAAAGTACTCGAATTAAGGGGTGGGAGGCCCATAGAAGGGAGGTACAACAACACTAGGTCCCCTAGTCTGACGCTTCGACAATACTCCATAGGCAGATCTTTGCTGTGCCTAAACATATCTCATGCAAAGCGCCTGGAGAATTGGGAGGCTGACCTATCAGATCAGACAATGGCTCGCCACACTCATTTTAGAGAGAGACTCACAAGGTCACTACTGGGCAGGAATGTTGATGGAAGTCACAAGTTAGGGTGTATAACCAAACATAAGAAGGTATCCATTGGAAAATTCTCTACAGATAAATGTGAAAATGTCATTAATGCCGACACATGTCTAGAGCAGATGGAGACACTAGGCATGGGTAGTTTTATCAAAACTCTGTGTGACATAATTCATGGGCATACCGTCCCTTATGTTCTCCCCGAGGATGTGTATTTTGTTTGTGGAAGAAAAGCTTATTCCTGGGTGACTCCGAGTTCCAAGGGCTTGTGTTTCTTAGCTAAACTGGTTCCTGAAATCATGACTATTACTCATGAAGAAATGGTTGGTATTCACAAGACTACATCACCACCATACATACACACACAGTATGAACACCGTGGCAAGAGAAATATGATTCCTGGTGAGGAACCCATAGCTACAAAATTGATTAGTGAAACTGCTGGTTTCCAAGTTATGGTTGCTCTAGATCTCACCAGGACCGCTCGGGGAACATTAAACTTTAAATATATCCAAGACCTAGCTAAATTAATAGATAATATCACCGAGATGTATGATGACACTTTCAGGTATACTGGAAGGGAGCTACAAGCGTACAAGAAGGAGTTGGTGCAACATAGACTGGTACTAAATTATCTCACCTCTATTACTGGTGGGTACTGTGTGACACTGGCCACCCAGTTCGGTGTCAAATGTTGCACGTACATTACTAATAATACGGATGACCCTAAAGAGGTTATAGACCGGAAGATGGATGAAATTTTGCAGCTGAAATGGGAATTTCGAAAGAGCCATAATTCTTCGTTATATGAGGTCGGGGAAAAGGTGGCGGGTTGGTTCTCATGGTTGAACCCAGCAAAATGGTTCTCCGGTCTGGGGGAGTGGGTACAGGAAATGATTGCGAGTGTAGGTAAGTTCCTTCTCCTTATACTGGGTGTCATCTTAGCAATTGGTTTAGTTGTCAAATGTGTTCCTACTGTGTTAAAGTGTGGAAAACGATCTCATAAGAGTAACACTGAGAAAGAGACTGAAAGGGTGGTACCAGATACCGAGATCATGGTCTGTGGAGAAGTATTGTACAATCCTGAACTTGAAACGGTGATTGGGTGATAGTTTATTACACTATTAAAGGGTGGAACTGTCGAAGTCAGTAAATTGGATAAAGTCATTTCAATTAAAGTCTAGCAAACTTGGTTGTCTTTGTTTGAAAAGATGCGTACGGTACGCATCGACGTACAAGGGCACGCTACAGCGTGAAAGGGCGTACGCATCCACTACACGTGGCAGCAACAGTAATTGGTCTTTTACCATACATTCGCACAAACACGCATACTTATAAAATAGTACACATTAATGGTAGTTGCAACACATAGTCAGTTATGTCGAAATATAGTAGTATTTATATGTTATATCAGAGTTACATGCATATTAGTGAAATACACGGAACGGGTTAAAGGAATAACATCATGAGTGGTATCATAATGAACCTTGTTACATATCCTACTGTTTGGTTCACTCTGCGAGGGAATCGCAGAGTGCATACGCAAATTATGAATGATAGGGAATTATGAACTACTTAAGACTAAGGAATCCTGGCGGGAAGAGCAGAGCATACCCCCTGCAGAGATGACCCCCTCCTTTGGATTCCTTAGGATGAACCAGCCAATGATTGACGACCCCTTGGACATTCCTGAGACCCGGACCAATAGATGCAAGCCATACCATCTTCATTGTATTACTGTATTTGATTGTGTATATAAGCAGCAGCTTGTGATCCAGAGTGCAGACATCTTGTCCCCAGACTTCAGGATTGAATGACTGCACTGGATCCAGAGCGCCTGCGATAAGTAACGGCTGTATTTACTATTACTTCGCTTGAGCATATTTTTCCACTTATTGCGAATAAATCTTTGTGCTTTGGAAACACAAATCGAGGTTCGACAATCGTTATTGGTTAGCGACAATACGCACATAACAGGATGAAAACGCGTTGGTGAGAATTTTGAGTTTTCACTAAAGACTTGGAAATATTTGTATTACTTGGGCTTCCGTATTCAGGAAGTACTGTGTGCTCCACCTGAGTTCTGAGAACTTCCGGTCAGAGGAAAAACGCACAACTATGAGCATGGTCAGCATTGAATTCATCTACCCGCCTAAGAAGCTGAATGAGCCGGGCAGAACCAGGAAGACATTGCGTAGCGCACATTCAGGGACAGAATATATTTCCATTAACAAGTGATTCCTATCCTATCAATTCACCAAAAGAACCATAACATTGAGAATTTGTCCCTTCTTCTACATGTGTGC
The DNA here is from genome assembly GCA_036250195.1 of Mixophyes australis. Lineage (NCBI taxonomy): Eukaryota > Metazoa > Chordata > Amphibia > Anura > Limnodynastidae > Mixophyes > Mixophyes australis. The sequence continues at coordinate 292,162,591 of JAVHZZ010000005.1, forward strand.
ACTGTTCATTAGTATCACCTTTTTTCTGGCAAAAGTGTTAGTACTGGATGCTGGGTTCCAACCTCAGAATGGGCAGATAATGGATTAGATTGGGTTAATCTGTAAGTCACAGTAATTACAGCAGGTAGTTAGTCGTCAAAGCTGCATCTTGAAGCGAGGATGTTTTATTTGCTCAAGTATCCCTTATAAGGACAATTAAATGCCAGTTTGTGGTACTAGCGATCCTCCAAGAGTTACAGAAGGAATAATAATACATTACATGGTCAAACAGTCCACTTTTTATACAGATTTATCCAGATACCCCTGGCAGGAGGTAATCCCCTCTAACCAATCCAGGTGCTTCATGCAGGCTGCACATAGCTCAGCCTAGAGGGGTTTAACACCTTTTTACATTGCTGCTAGTGGTGCCACTATGTCTGCGGTTTCCTATTGAATGTTTACCATCAGGATATAACATTTCTCTAATCTTGCTTTTAACACAATTTAACTTGCAGAATTCATATTCATCTTGTTACTAGCAGTGGTGTCCATGGCTGCCGCGGCCAGCTCTCCTCTGTGGCTCTCTTCTGTATTTAAGGCAGGGAGGGCTTAGCCTCCCTATCCGGTTATAGCGTTTCCAGTCCTGTGCTGTGCTGACCTGCTGTTGGATTCCTATTTGACTAATCTATTGCTGTGACCCTTACCTTTACCCTGGACCTTGCCTGTTGCCCTGACCTTTTGGCTTGTTTTCTGGACTTCGCTGTTTCGATTGTGACCCTAACCTCTGCTTCGATACTGATTTACCTGTTTGCTTTGGATCCCTAATCTCAGACTGCTACTGACTACCGACTCCAGTTTGGGCTGGCGACCCCAGTTCCATCTGCGCTACGGCCATATTGAATAAGCTTTTACTACTCTGAGCCTAAGAGCTGGGGGCATCTGAGTACCTGTGAGCATATAAAGCTCTACGGTAAAGGTGGCTGCTATAGGTGAAGATCTCTACTCTATCTGTTCTAAAAGCTCATCTTTGTAGTCGTGGGCCCTAATACATCTGTGATCAGTGGTATCCTGAGTCTTACAAACCTATGGAGTCTACCAACAAGTCTAATGACCCCCTCCCGTTCTTTCAGGCTAGACAGACGTTTTGGTCACTTCACATGAAAAGGTCTAATTATCAGGAGATTACCTGTCTCCAGAAAGTTGCAAGACCCAAACATGACATCTGTCTCTGACGTCAATACCTTTCCATGCCAAACACAGAACAATATAGAAAGAGAAGTACATTTGCAACGACGGACATTGGTGCACCGCACTAATAATGTAAATATATTTATACAATAAGTTATTTAGAAGTGATGCAGCCACACAATTTTTTGAGACTTGGGAAATATCGGTTTCAGCCTGATGTTTTTGCTCAAAGTTCGAGTGCATTCACAGGCTCCTGAAATGGGGTTATAATATAAAATCAGTTAAGAAAGATAAGGAAGAGTCAATATTTGTGCATCAAGGAAATCACAAGATAATATGAATAAAAAGTTGTTTATTGGAGACTATTGTCATTAATCGAAAGACATTACGAACATAATAGAGAAACATTGATGATGGATAATGGTTTGGATGCTGCCTTGGAGCATGAAGTCACCAGGATTTGGAGACGTTCTACTAATTTGCACGACTAGTTGGCCCATAGCCACTTAAAGAAAACTCGACAAGAATCCAAGTTAAATGGCTGATTATTAGGTGGCAAATGTAGGGCGTGCCAATTCATGATAAAAACCGCTACCTTTCAGGACAAGCATGGAAAATTTCACACACTCCAGGATTGTATTCATATAACGCTGGTATCACTCTGCTCTTCCTGCTACAAGGGCGGCTGGGCAAGGGGGCCGGTACCATAGTGGGCTACCTTGAGCTGGGTCACTGAGTCACCTGCATTTTTTTCCATTATAATAGGCTGCTGCGTCGAGTCTTGCCCCCTGGGCTAAAACTTGCCAGCCCTCCGCTGACCTGCTACATGGGCATGACTACTCCACCACTAAATGATAGGTTACTAGAACGTGTGGGCGTGATATGGGGCGCAAGTTGTGATATTATGAAGATGGAACGGACCACACAATACACAGACAATATTAAAGAGTTGACAAATGGAAATTAGACCTGACACAAACATGAGTGAATGGACCTTCAAACAGGATTAAACTAATAATTAAATGTTGGGGACTTCCTGCCATAGAACAATATAAAAGAATAATAACTGGTAACTGCAATGTTATAATCTGTATGTAACAAAGATGAATTGCTGCCGCTGTCTTACAGATCTGGTAACACAGTATCACTCACATATAACAAATATCACTATAATTCTACATACGTTATTCATCACATTGGATTCATGATTTAATTTTGTTATTATAAATAATGTAAAATGTGATTTATACTTTGGTCATACACTATTTGTTATTAGCTGGTAAATTTACAGCTTAGTAAAATACATGTATACACATTGTCACTGTTCAAATCCTTTTTAACACTTGATATTTTAAACTGTTACACTGGTTATTAACACTATTACAGATAGTACTATATATTCCTCTATTAATACCATAATAGGTATTTGGGTAACACGGATTTTGTTACCATCAGCAAATCTGTTACTTTCATTTATTTAGTAAAATTTTAGTGGTTGCTTATCCTCTTTTCTCAATCCCTGCCATGATCGGACCTTATTATTATTATTATTATCTTTGACTTATAAGGCGCCACAAAGGGTCCGCAGCGCCGTACATTACATATACAGAGAACAGAACCAAGACACAACATGATACACAAATATATACAAACACAGGTGAGAGGGTAAAGCACATCAGATTATATCTGACAGCTAGTGAAAGGGATGGTAGAAATCAGCGAGAAGAAGGCCAAAGTTTAAGAAGACAGGGAAAACAGGGCTAGCGAAGCAGCCAAGAGGTACAGATGGTGAAGGAACAGTAGAAGGAGCACACAAGGAAAGAGGGCCCTGCTCAAGAGAGCTTACAACCTAAAGGGAAGGGAGAGACACAGAAAGGGTGGTACTAACTAGGGGAGAGAGCCAGGACAAGGACGTTAGGAGGACTGATAGACTTGAATAAAGAAATGAGTTTTAAGGGCATTGTAGGGTATAGGGTGCCAATGTAGTGACTGTTGGAGGGAGACTGCAGATACAGAGCGGCGGGAGAGAAAAATGAGGCGGGCAGCAGCATTGAGTATAGACTTAAGAGGGTCAAGGAGAGAATCAGGTAGGCCAGAGAGAAGGTTACAGTAGTCAAGGCGAGAGATAAGCGAGTGAACAAGGGTTTTTGTGGCTTCCGTGGTAAGAAAGGGACGTATCTTAGATATATTCCGAAGGTGGAAGTAGCAGGATTTTGAGAGAGACAGAATGTGAGGCTTGAATGAGTGGGAGGAATCAAGGATGACCCCAAAGCATCGGACTTGGGGGACAGAAACGAGGGTAGTGTTATTAACAGAAATAGAGAGGGGAGGGAGGTGGGAGAGTCCTGGCAGGGGGGGGGGGGGAAGACTATAAACTCGGTCTTGGAAATATTGAGTTTAAGGAAGCGTTGGGACATCCAAAATGAGATGGCTGAGAGACAGGAGGAGACAAGAAACAGAAGGGAAGGGGAGAGGTCAGGAATGAAAGATAAATTTGGGGCCAAAGGTGCGGATGAGGACCCCAAGGGAGGAGGTGTAGAGGGAGAAAAGCGGTTGGTGAGGTAAGAGGAAAACCAGGAGAGGACAGTGTTACATAGGCCTATAGATTTGAGAGTTTGCAAAAGGAGTGCGTGGTCAACGGTATCAAAAGCAGCAGAGAGGTCAAGAAGGATAAGAAGGGAGTAGTGTCTATTGGATTTAGCGAGAAGGTCATTAGTGACCTTAGTGAGGGTGGTTTCAGTGGAGTGGAGGGGGCGAAAACCAGATAAAAGCGGGTCAAGGAGTAAGTGACAGGAGAGAAAGGAGGTGAGACGGTTGTAGACAACCCGTTCAAGAAGTTTGGAGGCAAAAGGAAGAAGCAAAATAGGGCGGTAATTAGAGAGAGAGGCGGGATCAAGGGACGGTTTCTTGAGTATGGGGGAGACAAGAGCATGTTTAAAAGAGGAGAGTAAGATTCTAGAGGAGAGGGAGAGATTGAGGAGGTGTGCAAGGTGGGAGCAGGCTTTAAGAGAGAGGGAGCGGAGGAAGTGGGAGAGAATTGGGTCCTGTGTGCAAGTGGAGGGGGGAGAGGAAGAGAGAAGGGTATGGACTTCATCTCCAGATACCGGAGTGAAGGAAGAGAAGGAGGGTGAGCTAGCAGGAGGGGAGGGGAGAAAAGAGATAGCAGCATCAGAGGAGGGTGAGACGGGGGACAGAATGGGCATGGAGGGGGAGAGGGAGGTGTAAGAAGGGACTGCTGGGAGATGACATGACATGTAGACTTAATCTTGGAGGTGAAGTGGGTAGCAAAGTCGACAGCAGAGAGCATGGGGGGGAATGGGAGAGGGGGAGGGAGTTGAAGGTGGCAAAAAGCCGACAGGGGTTGGAGGATTGGGAAGAAATGAGAGCTTTAAAGAAAGATTGTTTAGAGAGCGATAGGGCCGAACTGTAAGAGGCAAGTATGAACTTGAAGTGGAGGAAGTCAGCATGAGTGCGTGACTTTCTCCAAAGCCGTTCTGCACTGCGGGAACATTTTTGAAGATAGCGGGTAAGTTTAGTGTGCCATGGTTGCGGCGGGGACCGACGAAGCTCGACGGTGACAGCCGGGGCGACAGAGTCAAGTGCAGCGGTAAGAATGCGATTGTAAAAGCCTTATCGGGCAAGAAAGAGTGTTGATGGGTGAGAGGAGCGAACCCAGGGAGGAAGAGAAACTGGTAGGATCAATTGTGTCAAGATTACGCCTGGTGAGAGTAACATTGGGGGACGGGGACGAGGAGAGGGGTGGAGAGATGCTAAAAGAGAGGAGATGGTGGTCCGAGAGAGGAAAAGGTGAATTAATGAGGTCAGAAACAGTACTGAGGTGTGAAAAAACCAGATCAATGGAGTGGCCACTGCGGTGGGAGGGAGAGGAGGTCCATTGAGAGAGACCAAGGGAGGAGGAGAGGGAGAGAAGTTTGGAGGCAGCAGGGTCTGAGGGATTGTCTATGGGGATATTAAAGTTCCCCAAGATGAGGGAGGGAATTTCCGAGGAGAGAAAGTGAGGGAGCCAGGTGGCAAAGTGGTCAAGAAATTGGGAGACAGGCCCGGGAGGACGGTACATAACCGCAACATGGAGGTGTACTGGGTGGAATAGGCGGATAGAGTGTACCTCAAAGGAGGAAAAAAAGAGAGGGAGGGTTCAGGGGGAAGGACCCGAAAAGAACAGCAGGAGGAGAGAAGTATGCCGACGCCACCACCTTGCCGTTCCCCAGGTCAGGGTGTGTGGGAGAAGGACAAGCCCCCGGAAAGAGAGAGCAGCTGGAGAGGTAGTGTCCTCAGGGGATAGCCAGGTTTCAGTGATGGCAAGCAAGTTGAAGGATCTAGAGATAAAGAGATCATGGATAGAGGTCAATTTGTTACAGACTGATCTGGCATTCCAGAGACCACAGGATAGTGGAAGAGAGGGAAGAGGAGAGATGTGGATGAGATTGTTGGGGTTGCTCCTCTGCAAGGGTGAGTATGATATTGAGCGAGGGGAATGACAGGAAGAGAGGATTGGAATTGGACGAGAAGCAGAAATAAGAGGGGATATGTCAGCAGACAGGAGACGAGGGGCAGGGGAGCAAGAGGTAGGGGAGGAGTGGAGATGGGGCAGATAGCATTGATATGTGATTGGGATTACTCACTTTTATAATATTACAGATAATCTCTATATATATATATATATATATATATATATATATATATATATATATATATATATATATTATATATATATAGAGCCCTGAGGTATTGGATTACATTCATGGTAATAGCTGTGAAGATAGATGAAAATAATATCCAATAAGTTTTGTTTATCTCCTCTCCTATTGGCTAATATTGCTGCCAATTATACACACAGCTCCCCATTGGTTAAGATCCTATTTTTAAACCTGTGAACCTTTATGTCCGGTTCAATCATTCGAGAAAGGGGAACACACTATGATCGTGTCACACTATTAATGATAAAATACAATACCTCTCTATCTGGGAAATAATCAGCAGCCTTTATAGACCTCTAATGGGTGAACTACGATGTTAGCAATTATAAAATTGATTGCTGGGGAATTATATTATTCAGCACTACGGGTGGGAAACACTTTAGACAAATAACACTATGTGCCAAGAGCAAAATGTAGCAGTTATAGCAGATCTATTCATTAATACTATTGTCATTATTCCCCTGTAGATGGTGAATACAATCGTAGCAGCCAGCAGCAATACACTATATATTGAGGATTAAAATATTCAGCATAGCCGGTGTAATACACCTTGGAAATATACTTGAAAATACTGTTTTCTTTTGTTTTTGTATAACATTTGTTTGTTCGAGGGTGAACCACCTGAATGAGTGAATCACAACCGTGGTCCTCTCTCTCTTAGTACACTTCTATCTCTGATTATTAGTTTGCTGAAATCACAAACTCCTCTGCAGCTCTTCTCCAGCTCCTCTCCAGCTCTTCTCCAGCTCTTCTGCAGCTCCTCTCCAGCTCTTCTCCAGCTCCTCTCCAGCTCTTCTCCAGCTCCTCTCCAGCTCTTCTCCAGTTCTTCTCCAGCTCCTCTCCAGCTCTTCTCCAGCTCTTCTCCAGCTCCTCTCCAGCTCTTCTCCAGCTCTTCTCCAGCTCCTCTCCAGCTCTTCTCCAGCTCCTCTCCAGCTCCTCTCCAGCTGACCTGGCAGATCCTAATAATCTAGATCTTTTGTGGAATCAATAAAGGGAAAAGGTCACCACAGTAAACCCTTATCTGTAACTCCGATGTACTCCATCACAGGTATCCTCAGTCACTGGTGTTCTCCCATTTCCCCTCCTTGTGTTTGAAGTGCTCTCTTCCTAAAGGATGATCACTCACTTCTCTGACAGGAGTGATGTATTTATATTTGATGTTGAGCGATTGTAGTATATTCCGGGCACAATGTTCTACCTGTCAGTCTGGCTGCTTTTTTCACTCCCCAGACGCAGCTAAGTATTCCTTCTGGTGCTGGAGTAATAAATCAGCCACATCTAACTGACGGGGAGTATGAGAAATGTGTATCTGTGGATGACTTTCTTAAACATATTAATCAGATCGGGGGCCAAAGGGAAATTTAGGATCCAATTAGGCCGCCAAATAAATCATGTGATTTACACAACAAAACTATATATGCTCATATATACACCATATAACAAAGAGGATGCACTCAATTCAAAACTGTGCAAAGTCTATATTGAAAAAACAGATCTAAAGTGACAGGATGGACCTCCTATCCCACCGTCTGGTGTGCTGCTGGGGACCGGGTGGGCTTGTCTTGCCACCATCCCCTTTCTTTAACCTCAATTGTTCCCATCTAACCGCAGTAAGAGGGGCTTTTGCTGCTGCCACTACTGGACTCCTTTGCGGCACCTTGAACCCTGTCCTTCCGGGTAACTCTCACTGCTAGTGTACCCCCTCACTGGGCACATGGGCTGGTACCGCTGAACTCTTTAGACCAGGGTTGCTGTGGATGGTTGTCCCCTGGTCTATCACACTGACCAGAGCTGCAGGTAGCGGGCAGAGCGGTGGTACTGGATGTTGGGTCCCAACCTCAGAACAGATCATTTAGGTTGGTCTAATCTGTAAATCACAGGAATTTACAGCAGGTTAGTAGGTATCATAGCAGGATCTTGAAGCAGTGATGTTTATTAGCTCAAGTGTCCTAATAAGGATAGTTACACTAGTTTGTGGTACTTGTGGTCTCAGAAGTAGATGTAATATACATTACATGGTCAAACAGGGCCTATTTTATACAGATGTGCACAGATACCCTGGTAGGAGGTAATCCTCTCTTCTGCCCCTCTAACCAATCCAGGTGCTTCATGTAGCCTGCACATAACTCAGTCTGGAGGGCTGTGACTGGGTCACTTGTAAGTAACTTATTCTATAAATATATTTACATTATTAGCACAGTGCGCCAGTTTATATCTATGCAAATGTACTGATTTTGATACTGTGTATATTTGTGAATGTATCGTAGTCTTGGTAGAGGAAATGTGTTTGTGTAGAAAAGGAGGAGAGGAAACCTCCTAACAATATAGAAAGCAAATTTGAGAAAATCAGGTTGGTGTGAAAGTTAAACTGTGTTAAATGCAAGAATAGATTATATCCCGATATTAAATTATCTAATGTGATATGAGACGTCTCAGTGCTTGGACGGATCAGGGGGTTGGGCTATCCCCTGAAAATGTGTGTAAATCTGTATAAAAGGGGGACTGTTTGACCATGTAATGTATCATATTCCATCTGTAACTTTTGGAGATCACTAGTACCACAAACTAGTGTAACTGTCCTTATTAGGACACTTGAGCTAATAAAACATCACTGCTTCAAGATCCTGCTTTGACACCTACTTACCTGCTGAAATTCCTGCGACCTTCAGATTAGACCAATCTAATCCGTTATCCAGCTGTTCTGACGTTGGGACCCATCATCCAGTACCAACGCTCTGCCCGCTACCCTGCAGCTCTGATCAGTGCGATAGGTCAGGGGGAATCGTCCACAGCAACCCTGATCTGAAGGCAAGAGGTCAAGGGTACCAGCCCAGGGGCCCAGCGAGGGGGTACACTAGCAGTGATAGTTACCCAGAAGGAACCTGTTCTAGGTGCCGGCGAAGAAGTCCAGTTGTGGCAGCAGACTCCTTCTATTGCAGTTAGAGAGGTGCAATTTGGGATACAGGAAGGGGATGGTAGCAGGGCAAGCCCAGCTAGTCCCCAGCAACAACAGACAGGGTGGCATAGGAGGTGCATCCTGTCACAGATTTCTGGTGGCAGCTGTAATATAGCCCTAGGCGGTTTTTCGTGCACCAGCTATTGTGCAGAGTTATTCAGGAGAGGAAAACTGCAGCCAGGAGAACGCACATGATGTCTGATTACACCGTATCCAGTGCGGACCTTGAGACTGTACAGTGCCAAGGGTACCGACATCAGCCATTCGCCGAACAGGGCGGAGATGAGAGCGGCACATCAATGTTTCCTGGATTGATATTTCCTTAAACTGCACCTAATTCTAATCATCTGGGACATTATTATACTGAAGACTTTTATAATTCTTAGGGGTATATTTACTAAACTGCGGATTGAAAAAGTGGAGATGTTGTCTATAGCAACCAATCAGATTCTAGTTATCATTTATTTAGTACATTCTACAAAATGACAGCTAGAATCTGATTGGTTGCAATAGGCAACATCTCCACTTTTTCAATCCGCAGTTTAGTAAATATACCCCTTAATGTGAATTTGGTAGTTTTATGTATATATATTTATTTATTGAGGATAGATGTGTTGGTGGGATGTGCCCATTCTTCTGGCGATGGTGAATCTGTCGACCCCAAGAAGGTTACAGTCTGGCTGTTGACATGTTCAAAATATCGACTTTGTGACAAACAGTTGTAGTGTCGATACTCAAAGGGCGATGCCAGCAGCAGTAGGTGGACCCGCCAGCAATGTAGTTTGACCCCCTACCTGGGGGCTAATGATTTAAACATGTCAACAGAATGAATTTGTCGACGGACATACTGTCAGACCTACTGTTGACAGATTCGCCATCACAAGATCGTACCCAACCCTGTGTTTGTTAGGAGAGTCTCTGTGATTATATATGATCTATATAATTCATATTTCCTGTGTTACTGGTGTGACTGCACAGAGGGAAGACTGGGGGGGTAGGGGGGTGTGACCGCACAGAGGGAAGACTGGGGGGGTAGGGAGGTGTGACCGCACAGAGGGAAGATTGGGGGGGTAGGGGGGTGTGACCGCACACGGTCCGCACAGAGGGACAGCTGAACCTGGTGTTACTGGTGTGAAGGATTTGGCTCAAACACTCAGCATAAAAAATAAACTTTAATAAAGGAAAGAAACACAAAAAAAACAAAACACAACTGTCTCTAAAAGTCAAACAGCTCGTCCAGAAATATTAGAATATCGACCATGTCCCATTGTGGCTGATTTTCCAAATCTTCTACCAACTCTTCTGCAATAAAGAGAGAGACAGGTGAGAGGACTGCAGACTGCACACGTGTGTGCACAAGGGGTAGTGTACGCTGGTAACATGCAGCGTGTTGGTTTGAGTCTCATGTACGTGTGTGTGATTACATATTATTTGTGTGTTTGGTAGATGCATGCCATTAACATATGTGTGTGTGTAGGGTGAGGGTGTGTTGGTGATTTAGTTTTGGATGAAATATTCTCACGGTCCCAGAATACAGCAAAACCCAACGCCCCTCGTTCACAGCATCCAGCGAGTAACACAGTGTCTGCTTGCTGTCGTTATTGCTGACCACTGAAAGCCACAATAGATACGTACCAGACGCTGAAGGAACCCACTGGATCACATGGTCTGCGGATCACATGGCCTGCGGATCTGGGATAAGGTTTATCTTAGGATATTCCACCCGAAACTGAATTTTCAATCTCGGGAGATGTTTATCCTTTATCCTCCGCTCTGAGTGCAGTTTGTTATAGCCCAGATTCCAGTCTCTCTGGTAATGGTCCTGCAATGATCACATGAACCCAGAGATTGTGTATAGGGAGGAGCAGTACAGATCTGACGGAGGTAGAGGGGAAGAGTGGGGGTCACTGCATTAAGCGGTGTCTGATTATATGCATCAGACCCAATGTCTTTCCGCCTGCTCAGACACAGATAATCGCTTTGCGCTGTATATGATCAGAGCGCACGGCTCGTATCACACTCTGTGACCGCACCTCACACTTTCCCTGTTCTCTCACTGCTGGATCACCCTCATTTATGTTTCATATAATACAAAACAATAAGGAGACTTTAGGGACAGCCGCTACTTTCTGACTTTATGTTTACAGAGGTGGTGGACAAAAAATATTTTTTTAAAAAAGGAAAACACCAAGTACCTGAGGGACAACAAACATATCCAAAGCACGGGTGTGACTTGTGCATTAATGACGTAACAACCCAACGTAGTCAGGACCCTGTATATAAACATCAGACTGCCGAGGTTCTAATAATTACATTACAACATGTAGCGGAGATCTCAGACTATAATAGACGGGAAGCGTCCAGCAGGAGTTTCAGTGACCAGGACGGCTCAACTTCCTGCTGTTTCATGAGGAGTGGTGGCAGCATGGAGCTCCGAGGGAACAACATCAGCAGCAAACGGCATTCCAAGTCCAAAAGGATTTTTAGGGTTATTATGGTGTTTTAATCTCCTTATTATGGCAAATGTATGGATGACCATTTAATATCATTAATTATGCAACCAACTCTTCGCAAAGGTACTTGTGATTTAACCTAAGAAATATAATTGTTATTTTCCCTTAAATCCACAGGACCATTATTCATATAATAGCTTAATGCTCATATCTTCAAGAAAAACTACGCACAAAATATATTTTAATTTTAAACGTGTTGTATTATTAACATTCTAATTGTAAAACTTCTGTATATATTATAAAACAGTAGACAGTAACAATATTTTACAAAGTATAGATTTTGTTGCCATATATTACATTTATTGCCTGTTATATAAATATACAAGTCATTGTGTGTGTGTTTTGACCAACTATTGTCTAAAGGATGCATTGTGTGTGTGTGTGTGTGTGTGTGTGTAGGGAAGGAGGGGGGAGACCTGTGGGGGAGGGAGAACAAACAGACAATCAAGCACACATTTTTAACCTTCCAAATATCCTCACATACTCTACCACATTTATCATCTATCAATTCATTTCACTTATCTCAGTCAAATTCCAACAGCCATTATTCACTACCCACATTCCCTTCACATGAGCGGTTTTAGATGGCAGCCATTGTACAAGCATGGAGCTTCTAGATCCATTTCCTCTATTGTCTGAACTCAGCATTGCTCTAAACACCTGGTATGTCACCTTACTGCCATATTAACTACATCAACATTTCCAGCAATAAACCATATTATTTCAGAGATTCAGAGTTACAAACTACCCTTTAAACCAACAGTCTAACAAAACATTATATTAAACAATCTGACAACTTGCTATGCATCTAAATCCTGATTTCTTCCACACTCTTTAACAGCAGCATAGCAGACTTTCCAATACCATCTATGCGGTTTCTTCACTTTCCAATGCAATACTTTCCCAACACCACCATTCTATCTAACAAACAAACTGTGCACAACCATTTCCATACACTTCTATACATTTACACTATACTGCATAAAACAAACTAACTATTTCCATACACTTCTATTACACAACATTTGCACTTTCCATTAGCCTTCCAAGAATAACCTTTGCCAAAACCACAAATGTTTCCATGTGAACCAACAATCCATCCTAAACATAACAGGAACTCCAGGAATTTTATAGTATTACAGGAATCAACACATTGTCAGCCTTAAGCACATGTGCTTGTAATGGCCTAATTTACTGCCAACGCAACTTTCATAACATGGCCCAGTTCTTATTAGACTACATAATCACATACAAATCAGACTAACAGCATACCATTACCTATGTTATATCTACATAGCATTGCAACACTATTACAAGGCGTGTATTTATATAACACTATCCATACCAAACCAGTCTTCACTAATTCCATTTTATCTGAACTCAGAGAGTTCCATTCACATTTACCATCTGTATACAAACTTCCATACAACCAATGACAAATGAGCATTCATTCTCATATACTCTACCACATATGCATCCAGATTCGACTACCTTCCATTCAAAAACACATTACAAACTATATATTTCCAGATTCACTCACCTTTCATTCATTCCATTAAAAAACTCCATTATAAACTTATCCTGGTAGCCAGGGCCCAAGGCCCTCAGACAACTTACTTTCCTGCATGTCCAGCTAGAAGCTCTGTCTGCATGACTTATCAGGCTGGGAGCAGGGAACGAAAAGGGAAGTTTCTTCCTTGGGTAACGTATATCAAAAACCTTTCTTGTGGGCGGAGTTTACCTTTCCACAGGGAACAGACCACAGCCTTTCACATGTTAATTTGACCAACTGCTCAAAACTTGTTTCACTGGTATTCAAGTTCCACAGTAACATGTGGGGGAGGGGTTGTAGTGCACAGCAGTGCGCTCATTCACCTATGGCTGAACTGATATATATTATTTATATGCTCTTCATCAGGGAGCAACCGCAAATCAACTAAACGCACAATTCAACCCGATCAACAATTGTCCTAAGAGATCTCCACAGCGCAGGATATCACAAACTGCCCCCACACCTGGTAATTGTGAGCTCAGCGGTGCAGAGAGTACAAACTACAGGCCCACGAGCAGTGAAGCTATGAGATATGGGCAGACGAATCATCCTTCACCTTGTATTCAAAAAACTGACAAGGGCACAAGTGGAACCAACCTGAAGAACTCTACAGCCCTGAGCGCCTGCTCCCACCAGTGATGGTTCTGGAATGTGGTGGGGGCAGTGCCTGGCATGGTTTGGGGGCAGTCATTCCTTCAGAAAGTCAGGTCAATGCTAATCCCTAGATAATGCCGCCGAGTGATCATCTTCACCCCACGTTCCATTTCTTTCCTGACGGGGGGGGGGTCTTCCAGGGTGACGATGCCCCAATCCACAGACATTCTCCATATGTCCTGCCCATCTCAGTCACCAGATCGGACCACAATCTGGCATGTATTGAATAATCTGGAATGATACCAGAGCATTAACCAGGCGTCAATTGAGTCATTCTTGTGGGACATGGTGCTCCATCTCTCCTGCACAAGTCCAGACATTGGGAGACCATGGCACAGGGCCTGTAAGTTGTACTAGTCGCACATGGTGCCCAATGTTCTCTCGGTGTTTCCATTTTTGTCCATTTCCAAAATCTCTTTGAAGTATTATATTAAAGTGTCTACACAAAAGCAAAATTACTGAATAGTTAATACTAAAACTCATGGCCTCTCAGATCATCGGAGGACTCGAGCTAAGGAAGCACATGCGGGCTATATACCAAGAGGGCTGTGTAGCCCGAGAACTCTGATCACTGCATCCATAAATCCAGCTTTATGAAGCCGTGACACAAATAAATCCACCTAACGCTGCACAAAAACCAGATGGGCTTACTCTGCCGTCCGGTCTGTTGGGGAAGAGGTGAAGGGATATTACACACTTTATCTGGATTGCGTTCTCTCCGTCAGTAACCGACTGTTACTGACCACTTCTACTGGTGTCACCAGACACTGACTGTTACTGATTACTTCTACTGGTGTCATCTGCCACTAGACACTCGCCAACTAGCGAATGCCAACTGCGCAATAGATATAGGAGGATTTGTCTGCCACCACCAGGCTCCTTCACCGGCACCTGGAACCGCTTACTTCTGGGTAGCTGGTATAGCTGCTGCAGCACCTCTTTGCTGTGGGCGTGCCGGTACCGCCTGACCACTTACTATGGATCAGGACTGCTGGGTAGCGGGCAGAGCGTTGACACAGAGACTCTGGGTTTAACAAAGGACAGCTGGAGAACAGATTAGAGTGTAAGCTCTTCTCTGTTGGTCAGAGGATACAGCAGGTATTAAGCGTCAGGCAGAATCTTCAAGCAGTGATGTTTATTAGCTCAATGGGTCCTTACAAGGTCCAATACACACTAGGTGGAGGTACTAGTGATCACCCAGAAGTACAGATGGTATAATACAGGTAAAATACAAAATAAAGCTCTTATATACTGTTTCTAACACACGTTGACAGGAGGTATCCAACCCCTCTTCCTAGCTGACACCACAAAGTCTGAGATATTACATCAGATGTTTAGCATCAGGATGTAATATAGTCTCTAAACTTGGATTTAACGCAACATAAACTTAACAAATTTACACAAATCTGTGATTTCCTACCAGCATTACTCTTCCGGCACTACAGTGCATATTTGAAGTACATTTATTATATACCTGTGACAGGCTGGACCGCCTATGCCACTCTGTCTGTTGTTGCTGGGAACCGGCTGGGCTTACTTTGCCACAGTTCATTTTCGTTATCACAAATGCGCCTTCTTGTCGCAGTATTAGGGGCTTTACAAACGCTGCCACTACTGGACTCCTTACCAGCATCCAGTACCGGGTTTCTGCTGGGTAACTGACGCTGCAAGTGTACCCCCATTACTGGTACAACTGGGCTGGTACTCCTGACCTCTTCCGATTGATCAGGGTTGCTGTGGATGGATCCCCCCCTGACCCATCACACTGACCAGAGCTGCTGGGTAGCAGGCAGAGCGGTGGCACCGGAAAAACAGTCGGGAACGAATTAGATTTTGGGTTTAATCTGCAGGTCACAGGAATAGAGAAGTTTCCAAGCGGATCTTTGAAGCAAGTGTTGTTTATTTGCTCACACTGGTTGAAGGTACCAGGAGCAGATCAGATGAAGCAAGACAGGGCTTTTTATACAGATTTGGACACACCCTCACAGGGTATTTTTATAGTCATGATGCAATTTGTTTACCCAAACATGGATTTACATGCAATGCAAAGCTAACAATATTTACACTACTCTGTTATGTGCTAAAACTTGATGCTTGCATTATCCGAGATGCAGTCACGCCAGACAGCGGCCCCCTGCTGGGTATACAGGCTAAACAGGTGTTTTGTCACTTCACATAAGGACTTAACATTTCCTGCTATCAGCAAACAGACTTCCTTTAGCAACCATACAAACCCAAACAATGACACTTCCATACAAAACACATCCCAATGAAACACGATTAGTGCATTTCAAATTATACATTTGTGCCTGCACCTCTGATTGAAATACATTTCTACAATAAATTATTTCTACAACATCCAGCCACAAATAAGCTATTTATAAGTGATCCAGTCACAATACCTTTTTAAATAACCATTTTACACACCCAGCGCTGGTGAATTAACCCTCCCAGTGCCGGGTGTTAACTCTCCCAGCACAGGAGCCCATATAAAGATGGCCGCCGCAGGCATGTGGCAGGCAGAACAGAGGACTCGGGCACAGGAGGATTATGAACAAACAGGAGGTGAGGGGCCGTATACTAAACCAGATACAAACGTTTATTGCAGCTCATATATGAAGAAAGAGTTCTCCATTAATGGAGCAGCGACATCGGACACACACACACACTAACATGGAATTCACCAAGAGATGAAGATGTTGCCTATAGCAACCAGGTTCTAGTTATCATTTATTTAGTACTTTCTGCAAAATGACAGCTAGAATCTGATTGGTTGTTATAGGCAACATCTCCACTTTTTCAAACCCGCAGTTTAGTAAATCTAGAAGACGGTATTATAGAAACTGTCCCCGATATAAATCTCCTTTGTGTTTATGGATTAACCTCCAGACTTTGTACCAGACCGACTGCAAACTGAGCTCATAGAGGCCCCTTGTCCCAAAGCAGGGAAGAGAGACCCTCCGAGCGATGTTCTGTTTCAGCCGTCCCATTTAAAGAGGCGGCGATCCTGCCGTCCACCTGATCCATACACTGGAACTCTACAATTGCCATCCAACCCTGCAGGCTGAATCCGGTCTCTGATGTCCTGAGCATTGGAGGGTGAGGATGGGGGCAGACAGCCCCCATCACAGAGGAGATTGCTGGTGGTAGAAGGGCCGAAAGGAGCCTCCAACAGGGCAACTTCAGAATACTGATCTCCCCTCACTCTGTACGGGCAGGAATCTGTCATATAAAAGCCTGGTGGGACTGGATTGGTTCTCATGTGTCCCTGCAGGAGAGGGACCATCGGGTGACAATATGCTTCTAGATGTTGTCTACTTTGTTCTTGTTTTTCTTATGCTGCTATTTGCAGGTCCCGTTTTCCCTACGAGCCAGAAGACCGTTCCCCTTGTTACCCACCATGGGTCAATCAATGAGTTGCTGCCTGATGTGGGGCCCAGGGGACGGGGGCTTGTGTACTGGAGGCCTGATGTGGGGTCCCCAGTAAGACTTTACCCTCGTTATTCCAGTTTACAGACCAGGTTTGTTGTTTGAGAGATTAACACCTCAATTATTCTAATATGGGGGGAGTGGGGTAAAAGAGGAAAATACCCGTAGCCCCACCCTCTTTTTCACCGTTCCAGTGCATCTCACACAGCGCGCTCGGAAAGGACGCCATCTTCTCTTGTAGCACCAGGCGCAGCCATGTGACATCAATAACAACGACGACAGCGGCTTTGTAGCAATTGTGCATTACCCCATATAATAACTAATACATGGGGGGTGTAAGGGGTATGATTATACCGCTAGATATGGCCACAGAATCTGCTGCTTCTACATAGGATAGCTGAACCCCGGACAAGGAATGTTACCTGCTGCACTATTACAGTATTATGTTATATAGCAGAGGTGTAATAATCATTATAGCATGTTACGTATGTGTGCTGTGAATAATTATTACAGTGTTGTGTACCTGGGCAGTGTAATACCCACAGTATAGTGATGTGTGTCTATTACACAGTGTTGTGTACCTGGGCAGTGTAATACCCACAGTATAGTGATGTGTGTCTATTACACAGTGTTGTGTACCTGGGCAGTGTAATACCCACAGTATAGTGATGTGTGTCTATTACACAGTGTTGTGTACCTGGGCAGTGTAATACCCACAGTATAGTGATGTGTGTCTATTACACAGTGTTGTGTACCTGGGCAGTGAATCTGCAGTTCCATGTCCAGCTCCTCTTCCAGCAACGCCCGGTCCGTCCAATCTGCGTACAGCAGAGAGTATTAGTGTAAGAGACTGACCCCATCACTACAGCCCCTGACCCACCGTCACCCCACCATCAGCACATTCAGTATCAGTACGCAGGTGACATCATCCTGTGGCTCCGCCCCCTTCTTACCTGTGTGCGCACTGCTCTCCGTCCGCGGCTCCGCTGAGAGCGGATGTGCCCTGATACAGGGGTCCTCTCCTCTCTCAATCCTGGATAATATCTCCGGCTGCCCTGATGGAAACAGAACAGGGCGACAATTAGACACTTCCTCTCTCAACACGACGCACAGACACGTTATACAGAAGATGTCTCTAAACGATGCCGCTGCTGTCCTTCATATTACAGAACGTCACGCCATATTATATAACGTCACGCCATATTCCCCAACGTGACGCAGATGGACTGGACGCCGGCCGCGCTGCTCTTGGCGAGGAGACCAGGAAGGTTATGGGCGCACTGCTGATCCACACAGCCAATCCGTTGTCGTATCAAACTAAATAGATTCTCTAAAGGTGGAGTTCCCCTTTAAGCTAGATAAAGCCATTTAAGTATGGAGGGCCCGATTCATTAAGGATCTTAAATGAAGAGGATTCTTATTTCAATCTCCTGGACAAAACCATGTTACAATGCAAGGGGTGCAAATGAGTGTTCTGTTTTGCACATAATTTAAATACTGTCTGTTTTGTCATGTAGCGCACAAATATCAACTTTAAATTTCAGTGTACAAATAAGCTATCAAGTATTTGTGTGTTACATGAAAAAACAGTCAGTATTTAAATTATGTGCAAAACAGAACACTCATTTGCACCCCTTGCATTGTAACATGGTTTTGTCCAGGAGACTGAAATAAGAAACTTCTTAATTTAAGATCCTTAATGAATCAGGCCCGGAGTCTATAAAGCAGCCTAGGAGGGTCCAGTGAGTGAGAGGAAGAGCGCCGACAGGTGGAAATCGAATCTGAAATAGTAACTACAATAATCCGGACAGGTAAGTACAATTGAGCATAGACCAGAACAGGTTCTAGCTCACCCGGGTTACACAGTGGGATGATCAGAATATCCCATAACGCACGTCACTATACAACGCACGTCACTATACAACGCACGTCACTATACAACGCACGTCACTATACAACGCACGTCACTATACAACGCACGTCACTAGATGCCAACGGCAGAAGAGAAAAAACTGGATTTATTGTAAAGTAACATTCTTATAAACATATGATAAATTATAACAGTACAGACTGCGGCTTCCGCTGATACTATGGCTGATTTACATAGAATAGCGCCACCTAGTGTATAAAGACTTGTTTACATCCATTCTTCTGTAAGCGTTCGAAGCATTCTCAGAAGCTTCAAGGGTCCAAGTGACAGATTTCTGAGTGTTATGATTATGGCCTAATAAAGGCAAATAGGAAACTAATATATTGATGTGTTCCTCCCAAAGATACAAGGGGTTTTACAGGACAAGGCTTCCATCAAATCACTGTAAGTAAACAATGGGTTAATGTATTTAGAGGCCGCCTTCACGTCACCTGGCCCCCAGAGATGCTGGGGGCCACAGACAGCCAGCTAACTATAGATTATTGCCTGTAGATGGTTGGATATTACTTTGGCTAGAGGACAAGATTTGTGGTCAATAAAGAACAGGCATCTGCACAATACTTTCCATGCTCCACATTAGGGGAGACCTCTGTACAAAAGGAACCAGCCACTTGACATGTGTCATTGTTGGATACCAGCTCTAAGGAGTATATAGGACAATCATGTTTCCTATGCACATGTGAAAAACATTTAGGGAACTTAGGGACATATTCAATTAGGATACGCGGCTGCGCGTGTAAGGTGTCATTACTGAACCGCAACATTGCAGAAATCGTCAATGTTGCCGTATCGGGACCCGTGCAGCCACCCATAATCATGAGCCTGAATCCTAATTGAATATGCCCCTTAGTGTCATCTCTCTGCTATGTTCTAGGAGAAAGTCGCAATAGTTATCCAACGCTAGATCTGTTTTGAACACAGGGCAATAAAACAGATTAGCATACCAGTACACATCTTAACGTAATATTACAAAGAAGAGGGGTTTTGGCAAGGGATAAAAAGAGTTTAAAAATGATGAAATATTTTAGATATTGTCAGTTATTGGGGCTCAGTCTTCTACTGATGAAATGTACAAATCTTCTAGTCTTCCCCAGACAGCTGAATATGTAAATATATGTGAGTGCGATCACAGTTCGTGTGTTTATTTATGCTTTAGTGCAGGTAAGAATACTGCAGAGTACTCGGGTAATTGACAAGGAACATGAGGGTAACAATACTACAGAGTACTCAGGTAATTGACGAGGAACATGAGGGTAACAATACTGCAGAGTACTCAGGTAATTGACGAGGACATGAGGGTAACAATACTACAGAGTACTCAGGTAATTGACGAGGAACATGAGGGTAACAATACTGCAGAGTACTCAGGTAATTGACGAGGAACATGAGGGTAACAATACTACAGAGTACTCAGGTAATTGACGAGGAACATAAAGGTAACGGGCACCTCACCCACAAACACCAGGGTCTGATAATTCTCCTTCATCACATCCTTGTAGAGCTCTTTCTGCCACTCCTCTAAACTCCTCCACTCGTCCTCTGTGAAATACACAGCGACATCCTCAAAATGGACAGGCACCTGCGGAACACAAGAGACAGTCTGCATCAGTGTGAGACAGCGAGCATTAGTGTGAGAGCGTGTCAGCATGAGACAGTCTGCATCAGTGTGAGACAGCGAGCATTAGTGTGAGAGCGTGTCAGCATGAGACAGTCTGCATCAGTGTGAGACAGCGAGCATTAGTGTGAGAGCGTGTCAGCATGAGACAGTCTGCATCAGTGTGAGACAGCGAGCATTAGTGTGAGAGCGTGTCAGCATGAGACAGTCTGCATCAGTGTGAGACAGCGAGCATTAGTGTGAGAGCGTGTCAGCATGAGACAGTCTGCATCAGTGTGAGACAGCGAGCATTAGTGTGAGAGCGTGTCAGCATGAGACAGTCTGCATCAGTGTGAGACAGCGAGCATTAGTGTGAGAGCGTGTCAGCATGAGAGACAGTATGTGTCAGTGGGAGAGATGGTGAGCATTAGAGTGAGACAGTATGCATCAACATAAGACAGTAAGCGTAAGAGAGTGAGCGTCAGCATGAGACAGTACACATCAGCGGGAGAGTCTCTGTGATACAGTTAGTGCGACAGTCAGTCTGTCTCACCCTCCGTCACTGCCTCCCCCCATTATGGCCAAATCACATAAATATGAGCTGGGAATTTAATTCCGCTGACGACCTCCCTGGCTATAGTGGTCGGTCTTAACTTAGACATAGTGAATGTCTCCCCAACAGCTTGAGAGATAAAGTTTATGGCACAACTAGCTGTACTGTACAGTATGTCATATATTCATATAGAATAAGTAATACAACAAATAGAGTTCATAATTCATATTGGCATTCTGCACACTTTATAACCATTGAAGAGAGGCCGTGCTTAGGGATCGTCTTCATATCAAATATATAGAAATGAAGTATTATCCCAAATAATTAATATTTAATATTCATGTTTAATATGCATTTGTGTGTAAACTTATGTTCTGTTTACTGAATATAATAATATGATGCTGGTATATTCCTAAGGAAAGATATAATAATTTATGTATTTCATTTCTCATTGGATGTAAAACCAATTAGTCACACAGGACTTCCTTGATGAGTGACTTCACGGGAAGAGGGGTGGTGGACAGTCAGAAAAAAAATGTTTTTAAAAATGAGATCATGATATGAAAAAGTGGTTCATTTCCTGGGGATCACTATAGCCAATGAGAACCTGATCCATGTGTCAACTTGTTCCTGCAGGAGATCAAGAAATTACACAAGTTCTTCTGTTTCTGCATCTCTCCTTTTTAAGAAACTTCTTTGCAAAATTGTACATTACTGGGTGTCATTTTATTGTATGTTTTTTATACCTTAAGCACTGTGACAATTTTTAAATATTAAGTGCTGTTTAATAATGTTCTGTCTTTGTGTTCTTTAAGGATTCATGTGCTAGATAGCTTGGTTAATACTGCACCCGCCGCGGGTCCCCCACATCTACTGCTCCCAGTGCCGGTCCCCCTCACTCTTCTGCCCCCCACGGCAAGTCCCCCGGACCCTGCTGCACCCCTGCCCCTCCCCCATACTTTGCTGCCCCCCCCCCCGCCGGTCCCCCGCACCCTGATGCCCCCCCCCCACTCTGCTGCCCCTCCCCCCGCATCCTGCTGTCCCACTGCCCCTCCCCCATACTCTGCTGCCCCTCCTGCCAGTCCCCCGCACTCTGCTCCCCCCCCCCGCCGGTCCCCCGCACCCTGATGCCCCTCCCCCCGCATCCTGCTGTCCCACTGCCCCTCCCCCACACTCTGCTGCCCCTCCTGCCAGTCCCCCCGCACTCTGCTCCCTCCCCCCGCCGGTCCCCCGCACTCTGCTGCCCCCCCCGCCGGTCCCCCGCACTCTGCTGCCCCCCCCGCCGGTCCCCCGCACTCTGCTGCCCCCCCCCGCCGGTCCCCCGCACCCCCCATCACACAGTGTCCGGCTCACCTGGGACACGAGCATGTCTGGCAGCCGCCGGCATCTCCCATAATATCACCCCGACACACACCGAGCTGGCGGCCGCAGCATCACAGCCACCGCCGCACTGCACGCCGGGACATGTAGTCCGCTCCCCGCTCACATCCGCCGGCTGCCCCGCCTGAGAGACTACAACTCCCAGCAGCCCCTGCGCGCCGCTCTGCCGTGACCGGGGCAAGAATCCCTTCTATCCCATAATTCCCAACCTCTGTCCTATAATACCCCCCCTAGTGGTGACTGGGGCAGTTATCCCTCCTGCTCCATAATACCCCCCCCCTAGTGGTGACCGGGGCAGTTATCCCTCCTGCTCCATAATACCCCCCCCTAGTGGTGACCGGGGCAGTTATCCCTCCTGCTCCATAATACCCCCCCCTAGTGGTGACTGGGGCAGTTATCCCTCCTGCTCCATAATACCCCCCCCCTAGTGGTGACCGGGGCAGTTATCCCTCCTGCTCCATAATACCCCCCCCTAGTGGTGACCAGGGCAGTTATCCCTCCTGCTCCATAATACCCCCCCCTAGTGGTGACCGGGGCAGTTATCCCTCCTGCTCCATAATACCCCCCCCTAGTGGTGACCAGGGCAGTTATCCCTCCTGCTCCATAATACCCCCCCCTAGTGGTGACCGGGGCAGTTATTCCTCCTGCTCCATAATACCCCCCCCTAGTGGTGACTGGGGCAGTTATCCCTCCTGCTCCATAATACCCCCCCCTAGTGGTGACCGGGGCAATTATCCCTCCTGCTCCATAATACCCCCCCTAGTGGTGACTGGGGCAATTATCCCTCCTGCTCCATAATACCCCCCCTGTACCTGAGCAATTATTCTTCCTGCCCTCAATCCCATAATACCCCAGTGTAGCAGTAATGCCACCCCCCCCCCCCCCCCCATAATATTACCCTCCTGATGTTACTTATTATTCCCATCATTTATATAGCACAACATACAGCAGCGCTGCGCAGTAAGAGGTATAAAGACTAAACCATAATAATAATAAACATATAACATGTATATAGATATTTGTGCATAATGTTTGTGATAAAAACCTATTTAAATTCAGTTTAATAATATCTGACACCAGAAATGCTGAAAGAACCAAAATGTTGATTTGTAGTCAAAATTAATTGTATCTGACATACTTACGGGCAGCACGGTGGCTCAGTGGTTAGCACTGCTGCCTCACAGCGCTGGGGTCATGAGTTCGATTCCTGACCATGGCCTTATCTGTGTGGAGGTTGTATGTTCTCCCCGTGTTTCCGTGGATTCCCTCCGGGTGCTCCAGTTTCCTCCCACACTCCAAAAACATACTGGTAGGTTAATTGGCTGCTATCAAACTGACCCGAGTCTGTCTGTGTGTGTTAGGGAATTTAGACTGTAAGCTCCAATGGGGCAGGGACTGATGTGAGTTCTCTGTACAGCGCTGCAGAATCAGTGGCGCTATATGAATAGTTGATGATGATGATGTAACCAATACATCCTGGGCCTGATTCACTAAGAAACGCAAAATGAACATAATGTGAATTTTTTTAAAC
The DNA here is from genome assembly GCA_036250195.1 of Mixophyes australis. Classification (NCBI taxonomy): domain Eukaryota; kingdom Metazoa; phylum Chordata; class Amphibia; order Anura; family Limnodynastidae; genus Mixophyes; species Mixophyes australis. The sequence continues at coordinate 292,186,568 of JAVHZZ010000005.1, forward strand.
AGCAGCCAGGAGCGGATGTGAAGATTCGTCTGGTGGTGAATACGGGGCGAGGGCCGCTCTGCTCTGACAGACAACACACTGCAGGGTACGTCCAATATATATGTGGAATATAAAGTTACAACATATCACTCAGAAAAAAAATATTCAATGTCACCTGGTAATAATATAGTCATTAATGACAAAACCAAAATAAATATTTGTGACATAAAATGCATTTATTAGGATGTAATAAATGTCTATTGTACATAAATTTAATTTTTACAGTTGCCCCTGATTACAGACACATGTTCTAGCTGTATACTCAGCCGTCATCACTAGTAATCAGCACTTACACCCGACCTGTAGCTGGTGCCAGTGATTTCGACAGAAATCACCTACCTGAGAGATGCCCAAAGCTTAAATCTGACGCTGCTGCTGCGCTCGAGATCTGTACGCCCTCACTGTACACTGACTACGTACATACGCCCTTACTGTACACTGACTACGTACATACGTCCTTACTGTACACTGACTACGTACATACGCCCTTACTGTACACTGACTACGTACATACGTCCTTACTGTACACTGACTACGTACATACGTCCTTACTGTACACTGACTATGTACATACGTCCTTACTGTACACTGACTACGTGCATTCGTCCTTACTGTACACTGACTACGTGCATTCGTCCTTACTGTACACTGACTACGTGCATACACCCTTACTGTACACTGACTACGTACATACGTCCTTACTGTACACTGACTACGTGCATACACCCTTACTGTACACTGACTACGTGCATACGCCCTTACTGTACACTGACTACGTACATACGTCCTTACTGTACACTGACTACGTACATACGTCCTTACTGTACACTGACTACGTACATACACCCTTACTGTACACTGACTACGTACATACGTCCTTACTGTACACTGACTATGTACATACGTCCTTACTGTACACTGACTACGTGCATTCGTCCTTACTGTACACTGACTACGTGCATACACCCTTACTGTACACTGACTACGTACATACGTCCTTACTGTACACTGACTACGTACATACACCCTTACTATACACTGACTACGTACATACACCCTTACTGTACACTGACTACGTGCATACATCCTCACTGTACACTGACTACGTGCATACATCCTTACTGTACACCGACTACGTGCATACGTCCTTACTGTACACTGACTACGGGCGTACGTCCTTACTGTACACTGACTACGGGCATACGTCCTTACTGTACACTGACTACGTGCATACGTCCTTACTGTACACTGACTACATACATACGCCTTACTGTACACTGACTACGTACATACGCCCTTACTGTACACTGACTACATACATACGCCCTTACTGTACACTGACTACGTACATACGTGCTTACTGTACACTGACTATGTACATACGCCCTTACTGTACACTGACTACATACATACGCCCTTACTGTACACTGACTACGTACATACGCCCTTACTGTACACTGACTACGGGCATATGTCCTTACTGTACACTGACTACGTGCATACGCCCTTACTGTACACTGACTACGTACATACGCCCTTACTGTACACTGACTACGTACATACGTGCTTACTGTACACCGACTACGTGCATACGCCCTGACTACACCGACTACGTGCATATGCCCTGACTGTACACTGACTACGTGCATACGCCCTGACTGTACACTGAATACGTGCATACGCCCTTACTGTACACTGACTACGTGCATACGTCCTTACTGTACACTGACTACGTGCATACGTCCTTACTGTACACTGACTACGTACATACACCCTTACTATACACTGACTACGTACATACACCCTTACTGTACACTGACTACGTACATACACCCTTACTATACACTGAGGGCCTGAGTCATTAAGGAGAGTAAAGCATAAAAAAGGAGTAACATTTGCACATGGGCAAAACCATGTTGTATTGGAGGGGGATGTAAATTTAAAATGTGAGGCAGATTTATAGTTTGGGTAGAGCATGTCCTAGATCAACTTTATATTTCAATGTAATAATAAAGCTAGCAAGTATTTAACTTATGTACAAAATAATAAACTGATTTGCACCCCTTACATTGTAACATGGTTTGTCCCAGAGAACATTTACTCCTTTGCTTGCCTTAATGACTCAGGCCCTGACTACGTACATACGCCCTGACTACACCGACTACGTGCATACGCCCTGACTACACCGACTACGTGCATACACCCTGACTACACTGACTACGTGCGTACGTCCTTACTGTACACTGATTACGTGCATACGTCCTTACTGTACACTAACTACGTACATACGTCCTTACTGTACACTGACTACGTACATACACCCTTACTGTACACTGACTACGTACATACGTCCTTACTGTACACTGACTATGTACATATGTCCTTACTGTACACTGACTACGTGCATTCGTCCTTACTGTACACTGACTACGTACATACGTCCTTACTGTACACTGACTACGTACATACGTCCTTACTGTACACTGACTACGTGCATACGCCCTTACTGTACACTGACTACGTGCATACGTCCTTACTGTACACTGACTACGTGCATACGTCCTTACTGTACACTGACTACGTACATACGTCCTTACTGTACACTGACTACGTACATACGCCCTTACTGTACACTGACTACGTACATACACCCTTACTGTACACTGACTACGTACATACGTCCTTACTGTACACTGACTACGTGCATACACCCTTACTGTACACTACGTACATACGTCCTTACTGTACACTGACTACGTGCATTCGTCCTTACTGTACACTGACTACGTGCATACACCCTTACTGTACACTACGTACATACGTCCTTACTGTACACTGACTACGTACATACGCCCTTACTGTACACTGACTACGTACATACACCCTTACTGTACACTGACTACGTACATACGCCCTTACTGTACACTGACTACGTACATACATCCTCACTGTACACCGACTACGTGCATACATCCTTACTGTACACCGACTACGTGCATACGTCCTTACTGTACACTGACTACGGGCGTACGTCCTTACTGTACACTGACTACGGGCATACGTCCTTACTGTACACTGACTACGTGCATACGTCCTTACTGTACACTGACTACATACATACGCCTTACTGTACACTGACTACGTACATACGCCCTTACTGTACACTGACTACATACATACGCCCTTACTGTACACTGACTACGTACATACGTGCTTACTGTACACTGACTATGTACATACGCCCTTACTGTACACTGACTACATACATACGCCCTTACTGTACACTGACTACGTACATACGCCCTTACTGTACACTGACTACGGGCATACGTCCTTACTGTACACTGACTACGTGCATACGCCCTTACTGTACACTGACTACGTACATACGCCCTTACTGTACACTGACCACGTACATACGTGCTTACTGTACACCGACTACGTGCATATGCCCTGACTACACCGACTACGTGCATATGCCCTGACTGTACACTGACTACGTGCATACGCCCTGACTGTACACTGAATACGTGCATACGCCCTTACTGTACACTGACTACGTGCATACGTCCTTACTGTACACTGACTACGTGCATACGTCCTTACTGTACACTGACTACGTACATACACCCTTACTATACACTGACTACGTACATACACCCTTACTGTACACTGACTACGTACATATACCCTTACTCAGCGTCGGACTGGGCCGCCGGTGGACCGGGAAATCCACCGGTAGGCCCTGATGGCAGATAGCTCCGCCCTCCTCCGTGGTGGGGCGGGGCTAAAAAAAATGATTCCTGTGTCCTCGGGTGTTGGTGGGAGCCAGGTGCCGTGGGTGGCTGGCCCCTCCTCAGGGACCAGTCACTTTCGCTAAACAGGAAACAGGAAGTAGCGTGCGTTCCACCGTGGAACGCACGTTACTTCCTGTTTTGCTTTTGATCGCACAGCAAGCATGTGAGCTGCAGCAATAAGGTAAGTGTGAATGAAAGATGGCCCTGCTATTTGTGTGAGAACAGGGGAAGGGGGGCCTGCTATTTGTGTGAGTGACAGGGGAGGGGGGCCTGCTATACTGTGTGAGAGACAGGGGAGGGGGGCAGCTATACTGTGTGAGAGACAGGGGAGGGGGGCAGCTATACTGTGTGAGAGACAGGGGAGGGGGGCCTGCTATACTGTGTGAGAGACAGGGGAGGGGGGCAGCTATACTGTGTGAGAGACAGGGGAGGGGGGCATGCTATACTGTGTGAGAGACAGGGGAGGGGGGCAGCTATACTGTGTGAGAGACAGGGGAGGGGGGCAGCTATACTGTGTGAGTGACAGGGGAGGGGGGCAGCTATACTGTGTGAGTGACAGGGGAGGGGGGCAGCTATACTGTGTGAGAGACAGGGGAGGGGGGGCCTGCTATTTGTGTGAGTGACAGGGGAGGGGGGGCCTGCTATACTGTGTGAGAGACAGGGGAGGGGGGGGCCTGCTATTTGTGTGAGTGACAGGGGAGGGGGGCCCTGCTATACTGTGTGAGAGACAGGGGAGGGGGGGGCCTGCTATTTGTGTGAGTGACAGGGGAGGGGGGCCCTGCTATACTGTGTGAGAGACAGGGGAGGGGGGGGCCTGCTATTTGTGTGAGTGACAGGGGAGGGGGGCCCTGCTATACTGTGTGAGAGACAGGGGAGGGGGGGGCCTGCTATTTGTGTGAGTGACAGGGGAGGGGGGCCCTGCTATACTGTGTGAGAGACAGGGGAGGGGGGGCCCTGCTATACTGTGTGAGAGACAGGGGAGGGGGGGCCTGCTATTTGTGTGAGAAACAGAGGAGGGGGGCCTGCTATACTGTGAGAGAGACAGGGGAGGGGGGCAGCTATACTGTGTGAGAGACAGGGGAGGGGGGGCCTGCTATTTGTGTGAGTGACAGGGGAGGGGGGGCCTGCTATACTGTGTGAGAGACAGGGGAGGGGGGGGCCTGCTATTTGTGTGAGTGACAGGGGAGGGGGGCCCTGCTATACTGTGTGAGAGACAGGGGAGGGGGGGCCCTGCTATACTGTGTGAGAGACAGGGGAGGGGGGGCCTGCTATTTGTGTGAGAGACAGGGGAGGGGGCCCTGCTATTTGTGTGAGAGACAGGGGAGGGGGGCCTGCTATTTGTGTGAGTGACAGGGGAGGGGGGGCATGCTATACTGTGTGAGAGACAGGGGAGGGGGGCCTGCTATTTGTGTGAGTGACAGGGGAGGGAGGCCCTGCTATACTGTGTGAGAGACAGGGGAGGGGGGGGGCTGCTATTTGTGTGAGTGACAGGGGAGGGGGGGCCTGCTATACTGTGTGAGAGACAGGGGAGGGGGGGCCTGCTATCTGTGTGAGAGACAGGGGAGGGGGGGGCCTGCTATACTGTGTGAGTGACAGGGGCCTGCTATACTGTGTGAATGAAATGGGAGGGGGGGCCACTATATTGTGTGAATGAAAGGAGTGGGGGCTGCTATAATGAGGGAATGTTTTTTTTTAATATAATGTGTGATATGAGGGAAAGGAGTGGGGTTGCCTTAATAGTACATGGGTAGGAGATAGGCTATTAATTTAATGGTGGAGTTTAGGTGGGGGCTAATTATTTAATGGGTGCTATTTTATTTGTGGGGTGATGGTGGGGCAATTTAATTTGTTGGTGGGCTATTTAATTTCAGAGTGGGGCCTATTAAATTAAGATGGGGTGACAGGACCTTTAATTTTATCCTGGGGTGGTTTAGGTGCTATTAATTGAATGTGGGGCTGAGTTTGAGGAGCACGAGGTCTATTTATTAAATGTGAATATGAATTATTTAATGGCAGTGACTGTTGTGGGAAATAGGTATATTTATTATACGTAAATGATATTCATTTATTGCTGGGGCTGTTTGGAGGGAGGGAAATAGGTTTATTTATTAAGTGAGAATACTCTATCTTTAATGTTGGGGCTGGAGGAAGGCCTAAGTATTAATTGTGGGTGCTATAGATTTTACGCCGGGGCTAGTTGGAATTTTCTAAATGTACCCATTTTTTTTCAAAATAGGGCACCCAACATTCCGGGATCCAGACAAGTCGCAACTTAAGAAACCAGCAGCCACAGGTGGTGACAAGAACAGGTAGGACAGTCTGTCAAATGTTCTGATTCTAGTGGGACAATCCTGATTTTTGGTGACTGTTCTGCCCAATCTATGGGGCAGGTCAAGACTGTGTACTCTTTATGTACACACTGCTTTCTTTTTATACTACACTAGGGTGCTAGCTGTCCTTCATGGGCTGACCACTCCCCCCTCTAGTGTCAGGCCCCGCCTCTATGATGCTGGCCACACCCCCTCTGGTGGGCCCCTAGCTTTGCAGTCCCCCGGTGGGCCCTTCATGCCCCAGTCCGACACTGCCCTTACTATACACTGAGGGCCTGAGTCATTAAGGAGAGTAAAGCATAAAAAAGGAGTAACATTTGCACATGGGCAAAACCATGTTGTATTGGAGGGGGAGGTAAATTTAAAATGTGAGGCAGATTTATAGTTTGGGTAGAGCATGTCCTAGATCAACTTTATATTTCAATGTAATAATAAAGCTAGCAAGTATTTAACTTATGTACAAAATAATAAACTGATTTGCACCCCTTACATTGTAACTAGGGATGTGCACCGGCGACTTTTGAGGTCTCGTGTTTTGTGTTTTGGATCCGGATTTTCGTTATTTTTGAGGTTCGGATTTGTCTCGCAAAACACTTGACGAAAGGTCTCGGTTCGGATTTAAGGTATTGGATTCGGATTTTTTTTGAAAAAAACATAAAAAGTTTAAAAATCAAGTCTTTGGGCTTATTTTCACTCCTAGGCTATTATTAACCTCAATAACATTCAATAACAAGCATTTCCACTAATTTACAGTGTATTCTGAACACCTCACAATATAGTTATTAGTCCAAAACGTTGCAACAAGGTATCTTTCTGGACTGCGTAGAGGAGTGGGTCACCACAATATATATTAAAAACCCTGAACTTTTATGATTCGCACCAATAATTGTACCTGGACTGCGTAGAGGAGTGGGTCACCACAATATCTTAAAAACCCTGAACTTTTATGATTCGCACCAATAATTGTACCTGGACTGCGTAGAGGAGTGGGTCACCACAATATCTTAAAAACCCTGAACTTTTATGATTCGCACCAATAATTGTACCTGGACTGCGTAGAGGAGTGGGTCACCACAATATCTTAAAAACCCTGAACTTTTATGATTCGCACCAATAATTGTACCTGGACTGCGTAGAGGAGTGGGTCACCACAATATCTTAAAAACCCTGAACTTTTATGATTCGCACCAATAATTGTACCTGGACTGCGTAGAGGAGTGGGTCACCACAATATCTTAAAAACCCTGAACTTTTATGATTCGCACCAATAATTGTACCTGGACTGCGTAGAGGAGTGGGTCACCACAATATCTTAAAAACCCTGAACTTTTATGATTCGCACCAATAATTGTACCTGGACTGCGTAGAGGAGTGGGTCACCACAATATCTTAAAAACCCTGAACTTTTATGATTCGCACCAATAATTGTACCTGGACTGCGTAGAGGAGTGGGTCACCACAATATCTTAAAAACCCTGAACTTTTATGATTCGCACCAATAATTGTACCTGGACTGCGTAGAGGAGTGGGTCACCACAATATCTTAAAAACCCTGAACTTTTATGATTCGCACCAATAATTGTACCTGGACTGCGTAGAGGAGTGGGTCACCACAATATCTTAAAAACCCTGAACTTTTATGATTCGCACCAATAATTGTACCTGGACTGCGTAGAGGAGTGGGTCACCACAATATATTAAAAACCCTGAACTTTTATGATTCGCACCAATAATTGTACCTGGACTGCGTAGAGGAGTGGGTCACCACAATATCTTAAAAACCCTGAACTTTTATGATTCGCACCAATAATTGTACCTGGACTGCGTAGAGGAGTGGGTCACCACAATATATATTAAAAACCCTGAACTTTTATGATTCGCACCAATAATTGTACCTGGACTGCGTAGAGGAGTGGGTCACCACAATATCTTAAAAACCCTGAACTTTTATGATTCGCACCAATAATTGTACCTGGACTGCGTAGAGGAGTGGGTCACCACAATATATTAAAAACCCTGAACTTTTATGATTCGCACCAATAATTGTACCTGGACTGCGTAGAGGAGTGGGCACTGGGCACCACAATAAAATATATAAAAAAACTTCAACAGGTCTGCATTACACTACACATACGGCTGCTCCTCCATCCTCTCCATCATATACATGTTGGAGTTTTAGCGTGTGACAACCTCTTGTTTTTGATAATGTCAGTGCATTTTGAATATTTTTCAATTTGCCCCACACCACTGAATGTACTTTATCTATGATACGCAATACGCATCTATCTATCTTGACTGCGTAGTGTGGTGGCCCCGGTACACAATTTGGTACCGAGGCCACAATATAATTAAAAAACCCTCCACGTGTCTGAATTCCACCAAACAAGTATCTGGACTGCATAGTGGGGTGGCCCCGGTACCCAATTTGATACCGGGGCCACAATACCTCCTCCAAACATGCTACAGACAATTCGTCATTGAGAGACCCCAGACAGACAGGGTCGAAGTGTTATTGTTTGACTTTGTAAACCCAAAAAAATGTCCCTGTTGCACATAGTCGTGCAATGAAGACTGACTTTTTCATTTAAAGGCACGATCTTTAAAGTGTAGTGTTTGTAAGTCTAAGTCATATTATACTTTTGGTAAAATTGGTTTATTTTGTTCCTCTTTATGGTAATTAATTAGTAATAGAATTAAAGTAGGAAATAGAATTAAAGTAGGAAATAGAGTGGTATAGAGTTGTAGTGTGGTATAGATAGAGTGGTCCACACAATATAATAATAAAACCCTCAACTGGTCTGAATTCCATTGTTGCTGACAGCATAACTCTCTTCAATTTTTTGTAGGGGGGGAGAGGAGGAGGAGGGCTAAGATCCGTGGGTGAAGCTGAACCACTAGTCATGAACACGGGCCAGGGCCTAAGCCGTTCCTTGCCACTCCGTGTCGTAAATGGCATATTGGCAACTTTACGTTTCTCCTCAGATGATTTAAAGTTTCTCTTTTTGCTACTTTTTCTTAACTTGGGCTTTTTGGATTTTACATGCCCGGTACTACGAGATTGGGCATCGGGCTTGGAAGACGACGTTGATGGCATTTCATCGTCTATGTCATGACTAGTGGCAGCAGCTTCAGCATTAGGAGGAAGTGGGTCTTGATCTTTCCCTACTTTATCCTCCAAATTTTTGGTCTCCATTATATGTAGCACAAGATACTGCAGAATGTGTGAACTTGGTAATATTGCAGTACCAATGGACTTATACTGCTGGATTGGTTTTGCAAATTTGGTTATAATTATTATATTTATTTTTTTTTTTAATTTTTTATTTTTTTTTACTTTTTTCTTATTTTTAAAAAACTTGGGAATAGTGGGGAAATAACTATGCCCTTAGAAGCACAGAGCACAGGACACAGCACCACTGGACTGAACAGGACACGGCACAGGACACAGCAGCACTACGGAACTCAGCAGGACAGAGCACAGGACACAGCACCACTGGACTGATACTGCAGAATGTGTAAACTTTGTAATATTGCAGTACCACTGGACTTTTACTGCTGAATGTGTGAACTTGGTAATATTGCAGTACCAATGGGCTTATACTGCAGGATTGGTTGTGAAAATTTTGTGGTAATTAAAAAATATTAAAGTAGTTTTTGGTATTTTTTAAAAAAACTTTTTTTTTTATTTTTTTAAACACAGGGGAATATTGGGGAAATAACTATGCCCTTAGAAGCACAGAGCACAGGACACAGCACCACTGGACTGAACAGGACACAGCACAGGACCCAGCAGCACCACTGACCTCAGAAGGACAGAGCACAGCACACAGCACCACTGGACTGATACTGCAGAACACAGCACAGCACAGCACAGCACTAAACAGCACAGCACTAAACAGCACAGCACTAAACAGCACAGAACTAAACAGCACAGAGGACCACCTAACACACCCTCCCTCTACCCTGATCAATGCCCGAGTGAAGATGGCGGCGACTAGCGGGGAATTTATAGGATCCGAGTATCGCGAGATCCGACAACGGGATTATGAGTCAGAGCCTCAGTTTCACTTTTGAATTTGGCGCCAATACCCGGATCTGTCTCGGATCCGACTCGGATCCGCAACGTTCGGGTGGGCTCGGATTTCATAAATCCGAGTGCGCTCATCCCTAATTGTAACATGGTTTGTCCCAGAGAACATTTACTCCTTTGCTTGCCTTAATGACTCAGGCCCTGACTACGTACATACGCCCTGACTACACCGACTACGTGCATACGCCCTGACTACACCGACTACGTGCATACACCCTGACTACACTGACTACGTGCGTACGTCCTTACTGTACACTGATTACGTGCATACGCCCTTACTGTACACTGACTACGTGCATACGTCCTTACTGTACACTGACTACGTGCATACGTCCTTACTGTACACTGACTACGTACATACACCCTTACTATACACTGACTACGTACATACACCCTTACTGTACACTGACTACGTACATACACCCTTACTATACACTGAGGGCCTGAGTCATTAAGGAGAGTAAAGCATAAAAAAGGAGTAACATTTGCACATGGGCAAAACCATGTTGTATTGGAGGGGGAGGTAAATTTAAAATGTGAGGCAGATTTATAGTTTGGGTAGAGCATGTCCTAGATCAACTTTATATTTCAATGTAATAATAAAGCTAGCAAGTATTTAACTTATGTACAAAATAATAAACTGATTTGCACCCCTTACATTGTAACATGGTTTGTCCCAGAGAACATTTACTCCTTTGCTTGCCTTAATGACTCAGGCCCTGACTACGTACATACGCCCTGACTACACCGACTACGTGCATACGCCCTGACTACACCGACTACGTGCATACACCCTGACTACACTGACTACGTGCGTACGTCCTTACTGTACACTGATTATGTGCATACGTCCTTACTGTACACTAACTACGTACATACGTCCTTACTGCACACTGACTACGTACATACGTCCTTACTGTACACTGATTACGTACATACGCCCTTACTATACACTGACTACGTACATAAACCCTTACTGTACACTGACTACGTGCATACGCCCTTACTGTACACTGACTACGTACATACGCCCTTACTGTACACTGACTACGTTCATACGTCCTTACTGTACACTGACTACGTACATACGTCCTTACTGTACACTAACTACGTACATACGTCCTTACTGTACACTGACTACGTGCATACACCCTGACTACACTGACTACGTACATACGTCCTTACTGTACACTGACTACGTGCATACGCCCTTACTATACACTGACTACGTGCATACGTCCTTACTGTACACCGACTACGTGCATACGTCCTTACTGTACACTGACTACGTGCATACGCCCTTACTGTACACTGACTACGTGCATACGTCCTGACTGTACACTGACTACGTGCATACGTCCTGACTGTACACTGACTACGTGCATACGTCCTGACTGTACACTGACTACGTGCATACACCCTTACTGTACACTGACTACGTGCATACGTCCTTACTGTACACCGACTACGTGCATACGTCCTTACTGTACACCGACTACGTGCATACGCCCTTACTGTACACTGACTATGTGCATATGCCCTTACTGTACACTGACTGCCCTTACTGTACACTGACTACGTGCATACGCCCTTACTGTACACTGACTACGTGCATACGCCCTTACTGTACACTGACTATGTGCATACGCCCTTACTGTACACTGACTACGTGCATACGCCCTTACTGTACACTGACTACGTGCATACGCCCTTACTGTACACTGACTATGTGCATACACCCTTACTGCACACTGACTACGTGCATACGCCCTTACTGTACACTGACTATGTGCATACACCCTTACTGTACACTGACTACGTGCATACGCCCTTACTGTACACTGACTACGTGCATACGCCCTTACTGTACACTGACTACGTACATAAGGCCTTACTGCACACTGACTACATGCCTAAGCCATTACTGTACACTGACTATGTGCATACACCCTTACTGTACACTGACTATGTGCATACACCCTTACTGTACACTGACTATGTGCATACGCCCTTACTGTACACTGACTACGTGCCTAAGCCCTTACTGTACACTGACTACATACATACCTCCTTACTGTACACTGACTACGTGCATACGTCCTTACTGTACACTGACTACGTACATACCTCCTTACTGTACACTCACTACGTGCATACGTCCTTACTGTACACTGATTACGTGCATACGTCCTTACTGTACACTGACTACGTGCATACACCCTGACTACACGGATTATGTGCATACGTCCTTACTGTACACTGACTACGTACATACGGCCTTACTGTACACTGACTACGTACATACGGCCTTACTGTACACTGACTACGTACATACGGCCTTACAGCACACTGACTACATGCCTAAGCCCTTACTGTACACTGACTATGTGCATACACCCTTACTGTACACTGACTACGTGCATACGCCCTTACTGTACACTGACTATGTGCATACACCCTTACTGTACACTGACTACGTGCATACGCCCTTACTGTACACTGACTACGTGCATACGCCCTTACTGTACACTGACTACGTACATAAGGCCTTACTGCACACTGACTACATGCCTAAGCCATTACTGTACACTGACTATGTGCATACACCCTTACTGTACACTGACTACGTGCATACGCCCTTACTGTACACTGACTACGTGCATACGTCCTGACTGTACACTGACTACGTGCATACGTCCTGACTGTACACTGACTACGTGCATACACCCTTACTGTACACTGACTACGTGCATACGTCCTTACTGTACACCGACTACGTGCATACGTCCTTACTGTACACCGACTACGTGCATACGCCCTTACTGTACACTGACTATGTGCATATGCCCTTACTGTACACTGACTGCCCTTACTGTACACTGACTACGTGCATACGCCCTTACTGTACACTGACTACGTGCATACGCCCTTACTGTACACTGACTATGTGCATACGCCCTTACTGTACACTGACTACGTGCATACGCCCTTACTGTACACTGACTACGTGCATACGCCCTTACTGTACACTGACTATGTGCATACACCCTTACTGCACACTGACTACGTGCATACGCCCTTACTGTACACTGACTATGTGCATACACCCTTACTGTACACTGACTACGTGCATACGCCCTTACTGTACACTGACTACGTGCATACGCCCTTACTGTACACTGACTACGTACATAAGGCCTTACTGCACACTGACTACATGCCTAAGCCATTACTGTACACTGACTATGTGCATACACCCTTACTGTACACTGACTATGTGCATACACCCTTACTGTACACTGACTATGTGCATACGCCCTTACTGTACACTGACTACGTGCCTAAGCCCTTACTGTACACTGACTACATACATACCTCCTTACTGTACACTGACTACGTGCATACGTCCTTACTGTACACTGACTACGTACATACCTCCTTACTGTACACTCACTACGTGCATACGTCCTTACTGTACACTGATTACGTGCATACGTCCTTACTGTACACTGACTACGTGCATACACCCTGACTACACGGATTATGTGCATACGTCCTTACTGTACACTGACTACGTACATACGGCCTTACTGTACACTGACTACGTACATACGGCCTTACTGTACACTGACTACGTACATACGGCCTTACAGCACACTGACTACATGCCTAAGCCCTTACTGTACACTGACTATGTGCATACACCCTTACTGTACACTGACTACGTGCATACGCCCTTACTGTACACTGACTATGTGCATACGCCCTTACTGTACACTGACTACGTGCATACGCCCTTACTGTACACTGACTACGTGCATACGCCCTTACTGTACACTGACTACGTACATAAGGCCTTACTGCACACTGACTACATGCCTAAGCCATTACTGTACACTGACTATGTGCATACACCCTTACTGTACACTGACTATGTGCATACACCCTTACTGTACACTGACTATGTGCATACGCCCTTACTGTACACTGACTACGTGCCTAAGCCCTTACTGTACACTGACTACGTACATACCTCCTTACTGTACACTGACTACGTGCATACGTCCTTACTGTACACTGACTACGTACATACGTCCTTACTGCACACTGACTACATGCCTAAGCCCTTACTGTACACCGACTACGAACATACGTCCTTACTGTACACTGACTATGTGCATACACCCTTACTGTACACTGACTACGTACATACACCCTTATTGTACACTGACTACGTGCATACGCCCTTACTGTACACTGACTATGTGCATACACCCTTATTGTACATCGGTGGTTCCCAAAGTGCGCACCGCGGCTCCCAGGGGTGCCACAGCGCTGTCACTGGGGTGCCGCGGACCAGCCATAGAAAAAACAAAGAACACAAAAACTTACCAATCTCACGCAGCTTGTCTCTATTCAGTGACAGCTGCGTGACAGAGGAGGATGCTGGGTCCCGGCGCCGCGCGAATTGGTAAGTTTTTGTGTTCTTTGTTTTTTCTATGGCTGGTCCGCGGCAGAGGGGGCAGATTGAGAGGGAGCGTGACAAAGGGCAGAGGAGGGGGGCAGCGACAGAGAGGGCAGAGGAGGGGGACAGCGTGAGAGATGGCAGAGGAGGGGAACCACCTTGAGAGAGGAGGGGGACAGCGTGGCAGAGGAGGAGGACAGCGTGAGAGAGGGCAGAGGAGGGGGGACAGCGTGAGAGGGCAGAAGAGGGGGATAGCGTGAGAGAGGGCAGAGGAGGGGGACAGCATGAGAGGGGGCAGCGTGAGAGAGGGCAGTGTGTCTGGATGCAGAGGGGGCATTTTTGCATACAACTAAATAAGTATTTCTGTCCTGACCTAAATACTTATTACAATTTTTTGACCCAACTACTTCTAAAACAGGACTACTCAGTAATTATTTTGAAGGGGAGACTCTAAGGGTGCTGCGAACTGCAAAAGTTTGGGAACCACTGATGTACACTGACTAAGGGCGTACTCCCTTACTGTACACTGACTACGGGCGTACTCCCTTACTGTACACTGACTACGGGCGTACGCCCTTACTGTACACTGACTACGGGCGTACTCCCTTACTGTACACTGACTACGGGCGTACACCCTTACTGTACACTGACTACGGGCGTACACCCTTACTGTACACTGACTATGGGCGTACTCCCTTACTGTACACTGACTACGGGCGTACACCCTTACTGTACACTGACTACGGGCGTACACCCTTACTGTACACTGACTACGGGCGTACACCCTTACTGTACACTGACTACGGGCGTACACCCTTACTGTACACTGACTACGGGCGTACACCCTTACTGTACACTGACTACGGGCGTACACCCTTACTGTACACTGACTACAAGCGTACGCCCAGTCCCCTCCACGTTCTGTCCCTGATATTGTAGACTGTAGCAAGGGCCCTTTGCACTCTGCTTTCTGTGGCGTATGGTCCGGTTCTGGGAATGCGCAGAGTAATTGTGCAGAATATTTGCACAAATGGCCTTTTACGTCCCTCAATGAATCAGACCCACTGTGTATATTAAAATATATATAATGATTTATCTGTCTTTGACAAGATCTACAGTCAGGTCCATAAATATTGGGACATCGACACAATTCTTATATTTTGGGCTCTATACACCACCACAATGGATTTGAAAATCAGGTGAGCTGTGTAGGAATTACAACGGTTTCTATATGTACCTCCCACTTTTTAAGGGACCAAAAGTAATGGGACAATCGACTCCAAAGCTATTTCATTGACATGTGTGGGCTATTCCCTTATTTCATCATCAATTAAGCAGGTAAAAAGTCTGGAGTTGATTCTAGGTGTGACATTTGCATTTGGAATCTGTTGCTGTCGACTCTCAATATGAGATCCAAAGAGCTGTCACTATCAGTGAAGCAAGCCATCATTAGGCTGAAAAATAAAAAAAACCCATCAGAGAGATTCCGAAAACATTAGGTGTGGCCAAATCAACTGTTTGGAACATTCTTAAAACAAAAGAACGCACTGGAGAGCTCAGCAACACCAAAAGACCCGAAGACCACGGAAAACAACTGGTGGATGACAGAAGAATTATTTTGCCTGATGAAGAAAAACCCCTTCACAACAGTTGGCCAGATCAAGAAGACTCTCCAGGAGGTAGGTGTATATGCATATAAAGAACATCTAAAAAAGCCATTACAGTTCTGGAACAACATCCTATGGACAGATGATACAAAGATCAACTTGTACCAGAGTGATGGGAAGAGAAGAGTATGGAGAAGGAAAGGAACTGCTCATGATCCAAAACATACCACCTCATCAGTGAAGCATGGTGGTGGTAATGTCATGGCGTGGGCATGTATGGCTGCCAATGGTACTGGTTCCCTTGTATTTATTGATGTGACTGCTGACAAATGCAGCAGAATGAATTCTGAAGTGTTTCAGGCAATATTATCTGCTCATATTCAGACAAATGCTTCAGAACTCATTGGACGGCGCTTCGCAGTGCAGATGGACAATGACCCGATGCATACTGCAAGAGCAACCAAAGAGTTTTTTTAAGGCTAACAAGTGGAATGTTATGCAATGGCCAAGTCAGTCACCTGACCTGAGTCCGATTGAGCTGCATTTCACTTGATGAAGATGAAACTGAAGGGAAAATGCCCCAAGAACAAGCAGGAACTGAAGACATTTGCAGTAGAGGCCTGGCAGAGCATCACCAGGGATGAAACCCAGCGTCTGGTGATGTCTATGCCTTCCAGACTTCAGGCTGTAATTGTCTTCAAAGGATTTGCAACAAAGTATTAAAAAGTGAAAGTTTGATGTAGGATTGTTTAGTTTGTCCCATTACTTTTGATCCCTAAAAAGTGGGAGGCACATATAGAAACCGTTGTAATTCCTACACCGTTCCCCTGATTTGGATGTAAATACCCTCAAATTAAAGCTGAAAGTCTGCAGTTAAAACACATCTTGTTAGTTTCATTTCAGATCCATTGTGGTGGTGTATAGAGCCCAAAATATGAGAATTGTGTCGATGTCCCAATATTTATGGACCTGACTGTAAATTGTCCTAATCATGTGTCCATATTATAATGTCAGCAATGAACACAAACGGTATCTGCAGACATGAGCGTTCCAGCAGTGAGATAGCGGAACTGCAAATACCGCCCCCTCCTTACATAGGGAAATAGTATAATCCGTAAGTCAGTCGTAAATGCTCCATGTCAGTGACCGTTACATTATTGCATTGTAGTTACAGTTACAGTATTTCCAGCAGTTACGTTCTTACATCTCAGTTATATTATATGGGTTTTATTACTTCCACATTAGAGGGGATTTGAACTTGAAGGTTAAATCTCTTCTTTGTGCTGTTCACTAAGTTACCTGGAGGTGGCGCTGTACATGAAAGGTATTACATAGGGCAGAGCATCTTCACTCTCTCATGACTGTGATTGGTCCAGTTTGGGGTTTCAGCAGGGACCCTCTATATCCACAAGTGGGACCTGGGGGCCTGAATTACAGGACTACAAAAGCTTTCCTTCTGCACCATTACGGCGCTTTATTGGTAAATGTTACTGTGATTTTATAGCATTTATTTATCATGTTTTCCAGCTGTTATTCTATAACATGATAGAACAGAAATATGGGGTCCTTATGTTTCCCCTATTAGCTGCCAGTACACGTAGTAATATCAGCTATAATAATCAGCAGGGACCTGGAGGACTTATAAGATAC
Source organism: Mixophyes australis (assembly GCA_036250195.1). Lineage (NCBI taxonomy): Eukaryota > Metazoa > Chordata > Amphibia > Anura > Limnodynastidae > Mixophyes > Mixophyes australis. Next base: position 292,204,546 of record JAVHZZ010000005.1, read on the forward strand.
CTATAGAGGGTTCTATATAGAAGCCGTCCTTGATTTACATTTTATCTTCTGTATGATATATTATAGCTTCCTTCTGGCCTTGACAATATGAGATGATCATTGTTCTATGAACTGCTGTGTGCAAGTGTGAAATAAAACTCTGACTTTTCCAGAATGTATCCACAGACGTTACACACATCACACACACCACACAGACGTCACACACGTTACACACGTGACACACGTTACACACAATCAGGGCTGCCAAGAGAAATTCAGGGCCCCAGTACAACAACTTCATGGGGCCCCCTTATAGTTGAGCATGGTAAAAAATCAAAGGTGACTGTGGGTGTGTTCATACGATTGGGAGCGTGGCTATGCATCATTGGGGCATGGCTATGCATCATTGGGGCGTGGCCACCCTCCTAAAGAAAATAAACCTGCATTTTTGTGCACTCCTGACTTTCAGGACATCCAGCACCATAGTGTAGTATATACAGAATGCAGTGTGTATATAAAGAGTTCACAGTCTTAGCCTGTACCTTACATTGGGCAGAGCAGTCACCAAAAATTGGGATTGTCCCACTAGAATCACAACATTTCACACACTCTCCTGCTCTCTCCTACCTGTTCTTGTCACTTTCACCACCTGTGGCTGCTGGTTTCTTTAGTTACAGCTTCTCTGGATCCTTGAATGTTGGGGGCCCAATTTGGAAAAAAATGGGTAAATGTAGAAAATTCTAACCAGCCCAAGCGATAAATCAATAACACCCACGATTAATAATTATATCTTTTTCCAGTCCCAACATTAAAATAATAGTATTCCCATTTAATAAATAAAACTATTTCCCAACCTCCAAACAGCCCCAGCAATAAATTAATAGTATTTACATTTCAGAAATATACCTATTTCCAGCAACCGTCACTGACACTAAATAATTCAGTCACATTTAATAAAGAGACCTTATTCTCCCCAAACTCACCCCCACATTCAACAGTCCCCAAACCAGCCCATCTTACATTAATAGCCCCCACTATTAAATTGCCCCACCATTGCCCCACAAACAAAATAGCGCCCATTAATTAGCCACCACCTACCTCACACTCACTACATTGCCACAAGGCCCCTGTGCCATCACACACACATTACTGTGCCCCTTCATCACCACGCTGTGCCCCCTTATGCTCACACTGCGCCCTCCATGCTGCTGCCCCCTCTTTTCAATCACACTGCGCCTTTCTCCCCCCCCCTTTTTCCTCACACTGTGCTTTTCTGCCTGTCTCCGCTCCTTTACTTACCTTTGTATTGGCTTTTTTAATCTCTTCTCTTCTGTCTTCTGTCTGGGTCCTCACTGAATGTCGGGTGTGACTTGATGAAGTCACGCCCGATATTCAGTGTGAACAGAGCAGAGAGGAAGTAGAAGGGACGCTGTGGCCGAAATCACCTGAGTATATGTATTGTTGTTTTTTTAACTACCCAGCTCCCCCCACCAACGAACGGGGCGGAGCCACCCCACCGCAAAAAAATTAAAACATAAAAAAAATAGTTATAAAAAAACCAAACAAAAAAACAGTCGGCAGTACCTGGGGCCCGGGCAATTTGTACCCCTCCCCCTCCCTCTTGGAAGCCCTACACACGGTACAAACACATCAGGTGCATTACACACACGTCGCACACGATACAAACACATTACACACACTTCACACGCACCACACACGCACAAGGTTCTGGTGAGTACTGTTTGTGAGAGGTAGCTAATTCCAGATGCAGGTTCTGTATATAATATGTATATAATTTATACCTATATGGTACAAGCCACTAGCACATAACTATAATTCTGATGCTGAGCGTAGAAGAACCCTTTACAAACACTACATTCATTTTATCCCTGAGTTATATTCTGAAAGTCGTCCCATAAAGACAACATGGTTTGCGGCTCATGCAGAGCTGGTCATACAAACAAGGGACAAGCTGGAATATTCTCATATGAATTCATCTAGTAACACGTTCTGTGAATGAGGCCGCGGCTCAGTATCAGCTCATTATACAGACAGGTAAGAGTGGGAAGGAGACCTCATGTCTGGAACCTCAGCTTCTTCTAAGGGAACATGGAGACTTTGCACATTGCTGTAATAAATCCAACGATTGATGACATTTGTTACAAAAACTCTTTATTATGATTATTTACAGTACAACAGTCTACGCAGCAGCAATATTTTAGCCCAGTAAAAATAAGACTTGTTGCATAAAGTCTCAGCGGGGGTCAGTGTCACCAGAGGGTCAGCAGGGGTCACCGGGGGGTCAGCAGGGGTCACCGGGGGTCAGTGTCACCAGGAGTCAGTGTCACCAGGGGTCACTGGGGGTCAGTGTCACCAGGGGTCAGCGCTTAGAGAAATCTCCACCTGCAACAACAGAAACATGACAGAGGATTATAATAGTGTGTGGGACACGGCGTACAGGTGAGTTAGCGCTAAGTGTGGAGTGGGACGATTGCTCGTACACTAAGTGTTAGGGCGTCGCAATAATCAGAGTTATGTTCAGGGCCACTTTTCCACATTCTGATTAAATGTTATTATTGAGACTCAGGAAAATTCACATACAAAGCAATAAAATAATATATATGTTCCCTGAAGTCCCCTCAGGCCCATTACATGGGACACAAAGCTCAGGGGGGATGAGCAGCATATTCGTAGAAAGAAGGGAAAGTTGGAACTGACTAAAGGACCATAGTCAGGTCATTGAGGGGACTTCTACTGCCGTCTCTGTACTGACCGGACAGGGGAAGCACTACTACCCCCAGCATGCCGTCTCTGTATTCCTACTGACCAGACAGGGGAAGCACTACTACACCCAGCATGCCATCTCTGTATGCCTACTGACCGGACAGGGGAAGCACTACTACACCCAGCATGCCATCTCTGTATGCCTACTGACCGGACAGGGGAAGCACTACTACCCCCAGCATGCCGTCTCTGTATGCCTACTGACCGGACAGGGGAAGCACTACTACACCCAGCATGCCATCTCTGTATGCCTACTGACCGGACAGGGGAAGCACTACTACACCCAGCATGCCGTCTCTGTATGCCTACTGACCGGACAGGGGAAGCACTACTACACCCAGCATGCCGTCTCTGTATTCCTACTGACCAGACAGGGGAAGCACTACTACACCCAGCATGCCATCTCTGTATGCCTACTGACCGGACAGGGGAAGCACTACTACCCCCAGCATGCCGTCTCTGTATGCCTACTGACCGGACAGGGGAAGCACTACTACACCCAGCATGCCGTCTCTGTATGCCTACTGACCGGACAGGGGAAGCACTACTACACCCAGCATGCCATCTCTGTATGCCTACTGACCGGACAGGGGAAGCACTACTACCCCCAGCATGCCATCTCTGTATGCCTACTGACCGGACAGGGGAAGCACTACTACACCCAGCATGCCGTCTCTGTATGCCTACTGACCGGACAGGGGAAGCACTACTACACCCAGCATGCCGTCTCTGTATTCCTACTGACCAGACAGGGGAAGCACTACTACACCCAGCATGCCATCTCTGTATGCCTACTGACCGGACAGGGGAAGCACTACTACCCCCAGCATGCCGTCTCTGTATGCCTACTGACCGGACAGGGGAAGCACTACTACACCCAGCATGCCGTCTCTGTATGCCTACTGACCGGACAGGGGAAGCACTACTACCCCCAGCATGCCGTCTCTGTATGCCTACTGACCGGACAGGGGAAGCACTACTACCCCCAGCATGCCATCTCTGTATGCCTACTGACCGGACAGGGGAAGCACTACTACCCCCAGCATGCCGTCTCTGTATTCCTACTGACCGGACAGGGGAAGCACTACTACCCCCAGCATGCCATCTCTGTATGCCTACTGACCGGACAGGGGAAGCACTACTACACCCAGCATGCCATCTCTGTAGTCCTACTGACCGGACAGGGGAAGCACTACTACCCCCAGCATGCCATCTCTGTATGCCTACTGACCGGACAGGGGAAGCACTACTACACCCAGCATGCCATCTCTGTATGCCTACTGACCGGACAGGGGAAGCACTACTACCCCCAGCATGCCATCTCTGTATGCCTACTGACCACACAGGGGAAGCACTACTACCCCCAGCATGCCATCTCTGTATGCCTACTGACCGGACAGGGGAAGCACTACTACCCCCAGCATGCCATCTCTGTATGCCTACTGACCAGACAGGGGAAGCACTACTACCCCCAGCATGCCATCTCTGTATGCCTACTGACCAGACAGGGGAAGCACTACTACACCCAGCATGCCATCTCTGTATGCCTACTGACCGGACAGGGGAAGCACTACTACCCCCAGCATGCCATCTCTGTATGCCTAATGACTGGACAGGGGAAGCACTACTACCCCCAGCATGCCATCTCTGTATGTCTTCTGACCGGACAGGGGAAGCACTACTACCCCCAGCATGCCATCTCTGTATGCCTACTGACCGGACAGGGGAAGCACTACTACACCCAGCATGCCGTCTCTGTATTCCTACTGACCAGACAGGGGAAGCACTACTACACCCAGCATGCCATCTCTGTATGCCTACTGACCGGACAGGGGAAGCACTACTACCCCCAGCATGCCGTCTCTGTATGCCTACTGACCGGGCAGGGGAAGCACTACTACACCCAGCATGCCGTCTCTGTATGCCTACTGACCGGACAGGGGAAGCACTACTACCCCCAGCATGCCATCTCTGTATGCCTACTGACCGGACAGGGGAAGCACTACTACACCCAGCATGCCATCTCTGTAGTCCTACTGACCGGACAGGGGAAGCACTACTACCCCCAGCATGCCATCTCTGTATGCCTACTGACCGGACAGGGGAAGCACTACTACACCCAGCATGCCGTCTCTGTATGCCTACTGACCAGACAGGGGAAGCACTACTACCCCCAGCATGCCATCTCTGTATTCCTACTGACCGGACAGGGGAAGCACTACTACCCCCAGCATGCCGTCTCTGTAGTCCTACTGACCGGACAGGGGAAGCACTACTACCCCCAGCATGCCATCTCTGTATGCCTACTGACCGGACAGGGGAAGCACTACTACACCCAGCATGCCATCTCTGTATGCCTACTGACCGGACAGGGGAAGCACTACTACACCCAGCATGCCATCTCTGTATGCCTACTGACCGGACAGGGGAAGCACTACTACCCCCAGCATGCCGTCTTTGTAGTCCTACTGACCGGACAGGGGAAGCACTACTACCCCCAGCATGCCATCTCTGTAGTCCTACTGACCGGACAGGGGAAGCACTACTACCCCCAGCATGCCGTCTCTGTAGTCCTACTGACCGGACAGGGGAAGCACTACTACCCCCAGCATGCCGTCTCTGTAGTCCTACGTCAGACACTCACCCTGACAGCTGCTGCACTCACAGCTGTGTATCACAGGGAGGACCACCGGCTCCTCCTCACCATCCTCACATTGCAGATTCAGGATCTTCACCGGGCTCTCGGGATCCAGTCTGTAGCTGCAGCAATCACACACGGTCTGTAGGTACGGCTCCTGGGGAGGAGAAGGGAATCTCAACATACAGGTGGATGTTCTAGTTTGTAAAAGATCATCCTACCTTGGAATCTTATCCCCTTATCCAGCATATAATCACTGACCCCTCCTCCTTATCCAGCATATAATCACTGACCCCTCCTCCTTATCCTGCCTGCAATCACTGACCCCTCCTCCTTATCCTGCCTGTGATCACTGACCCCTCCTCCTTATCCTGCCTGTGATCACTGACCCCTCCTCCTTATCCTGCCTGTGATCACTGACCCCTCCTCCTTATCCTGCCTGTGATCACTGACCCCTCCTCCTTATCCTGCCTGCGATCACTGACCCCTCCTCCTTATCCTGCCTGTGATCACTGACCCCTCCTCCTTATCCTGCCTGTGATCACTGACCCCTCCTCCTTATCCTGCCTGTGATCACTGACCCCTCCTCCTTATCCTGCCTGTGATCACTGACCCCTCCTCCTTATCCTGCCTGTGATCACTGACCCCTCCTCCTTATCCTGCCTGTGATCACTGACCCCTCCTCCTTATCCTGCCTGTGATCACTGACCCCTCCTCCTTATCCTGCCTGCAATCACTGACCCCTCCTCCTTATCCTGCCTGCAATCACTGACCCCTCCTCCTTATCCTGCCTGTGATCACTGACCCCTCCTCCTTATCCTGCCTGTGATCACTGATCCCTCCCTCTGTTATCCTGCCTGTGATCACTGATCCCTCCCTCTGTTATCCTGCCTGTGATCACTGATCCCTCCCTCTGTTATTTTGCCTGTGATCACTGACCCTCCCCTGAGCTTGTGCCTCTTACTATGGAACTGAGAACATAGATGTTTCTTTACAGCTGTTAAACAACATAATTTATGACCCATATTTTCACTTTTACTAGGACTTATTGATGAACAGCGCAGGAAACAAATGTATAATTACAAAATATATCTTCTCGCTATCAGAGAGTTAACGAGAGCACATCTTATACTGTGACTATGAGCCCCCTGGCCACTCACCTCTGCAAGGACATTGGTCCAGGACAGACACTGCCCCTGGCAGAAGGTCACCTCCACATCTTCCAGGTAACAACTGCCCTTGGTGATGTTCCTGAGTTCTCTGTGGAGACTGCAAACTGGGGAGCGGTCAGCTGTAGAGAGAGATTCATTATAACATATAAAGTCCAACATCCTTTATGTCTGGTCACTCTAATCCATCACACACTAGACAATGGGAATAGAGAGAAACCCAGCTCTCCCTTTCCCATATTCCAGCCCTCTACATCCCAGTCTCCTCCACCTCTGACATTCCAGCCCTCCCACATCCGCTACATCCGAGTCTCCTCCACCCCTGACATTCCAGACCTCCCACATCCGCTACATCCAAGTCTCCTCCACCTCTGACATTCCAGCCCTCCCACATCCTCTACATCCGAGTCTCCTCCACCCCTGACATTCCAGCCCCCCACATCCGCTACATCCGAGTCTCCTCCACCTCTGACATTCCAGCCCTCCCACATCCTCTACATCCGAGTCTCCTCCACCTCTGACATTCCAGCCCTCCCACATCCTCTACATCCGAGTCTCCTCCACCTCTGACATTCCAGCCCTCCCACATCCTCTACATCCGAGTCTCCTTCACCTCTGACATTCCAGCCCTCCCACATCCGCTACATCCGAGTCTCCTCCACCCCTGACATTCCAGACCTCCCACATCCGCTACATCCAAGTCTCCTCCACCTCTGACATTCCAGCCCTCCCACATCCTCTACATCCGAGTCTCCTCCACCCCTGACATTCCAGCCCCCCACATCCGCTACATCCGAGTCTCCTCCACCTCTGACATTCCAGCCCTCCCACATCCTCTACATCCGAGTCTCCTCCACCTCTGACATTCCAGCCCTCCCACATCCTCTACATCCGAGTCTCCTCCACCTCTGACATTCCAGCCCTCCCACATCCTCTACATCCGAGTCTCCTTCACCTCTGACATTCCAGCCCTCCCACATCCTCTACATCCGAGTCTCCTCCACCTCTGACATTCCAGCCCTCCCACATCCGCTACATCCAAGTCTCCTTCACCTCTGACATTCCAGCCCTCCCACATCCTCCACATCCGAGTCTCCTCCACCCCTGACATTCCAGCCCTCCCACATCCTCTACATCCGAGTCTCCTCCACCTCTGACATTCCAGCCCTCCCACATCCGCTACATCCAAGTCTCCTTCACCTCTAACATTCCAGCCCTCCCACATCCCAGTCTCCTCCACCCCTGACATTCCAGCCCTCCCACATCCGCTACATCCAAGTCTCCTTCACCTCTGACATTCCAGCCCTCCCACATCCTCTACATCCGAGTCTCCTCCACCTCTGACATTCCAGCCCTCCCACATCCGCTACATCCAAGTCTCCTTCACCTCTGACATTCCAGCCCTCCCACATCCCAGTCTCCTCCACCCCTGACATTCCAGCCCTCCCACATCCTCTACATCCAAGTCTCCTTCACCTCTGACATTCCAGCCCTCCCACATCCGCTACATCCAAGTCTCCTTCACCTCTGACATTCCAGCCCTCCCACATCCTCTACATCCGAGTCTCCTCCACCTCTGACATTCCAGCCCTCCAACATCCGCTACATCAAAGTCTCCTTCACCTCTGACATTCCAGCCCTCCCACATCCTCTACATCCAAGTCTCCTTCACCTCTGACATTCCAGCCCTCCCACATCCTCTACATCCAAGTCTCCTTCACCTCTGACATTCCAGCCCTCCCACATCTGCTACATCCAAGTCTCCTTCACCTCTGACATTCCAGCCCTCCCACATCCGCTACATCCAAGTCTCCTTCACCTCTGACATTCCAGCCCTCCCACATCCTCTACATCCGAGTCTCCTCCACCTCTGACATTCCAGCCCTCCCACATCCGCTACATCAAAGTCTCCTCCACCTCTGACATTCCAGCCCTCCCACATCCGCTACATCCGAGTCTCCTCCACCCCTGACATTCCAGCCCTCCCACATCCGCTACATCCAAGTCTCCTTCACCTCTGACATTCCAGCCCTCCCACATCCCAGTCTCCTCCACCCCTGACATTCCAGCCCTCCCACATCCGCTACATCCGAGTCTCCTCCACCCCTGACATTCCAGCCCTCCCACATCCGCTACATCAAAGTCTCCTTCACCTCTGACATTCCAGCCCTCCCACATCCTCTACATCCGAGTCTCCTCCACCTCTGACATTCCAGCCCTCCCACATCCGCTACATCCGAGTCTCCTCCACCCCTGACATTCCAGCCCTCCCACATCCGCTACATCCAAGTCTCCTTCACCTCTGACATTCCAGCCCTCCCACATCCCAGTCTCCTCCACCCCTGACATTCCAGCCCTCCCACATCCGCTACATCCAAGTCTCCTTCACCTCTGACATTCCAGTCTCCTCCGCCCCTGACATTCCAGCCCTCCCACATCCGCTACATCCGAGTCTCCTCCACCCCTGACATTCCAGCCCTCCCGCATCCGCTACATCCAAGTCTCCTTCACCTCTGACATTCCAGCCCTCCAACATCCGCTACATCCGAGTCTCCTCCACCTCAGACATTCCAGCCCTCCAACATCCGCTACATCCGAGTCTCCTCCACCTCAGACATTCCAGCCCTCCCGCATCCGCTACATCCAAGTCTCCTTCACCTCTGACATTCCAGCCCTCCAACATCCGCTACATCCGAGTCTACTCCACCTCTGACATTAGAGCCCTCCAACATCCGCTACATCCGAGTCTCCTCCACCTCAGACATTCCAGCCCTCCCACATCCTCTACATCCGAGTCTCCTCCACCTCTGACATTAGAGCCCTCCCACATCCTCTACATCCGAGTCTCCTCCACCTCTGACATTCCAGCCCTCCCACATCCCAGTCTCCTCCACCCCTGACATTCCAGCCCTCCCACATCCGCTACATCCGAGTCTCCTCCACCCCTGACATTCCAGCCCTCCCGCATCCGTTACATCCAAGTCTCCTTCACCTCTGACATTCCAGCCCTCCAACATCCGCTACATCCGAGTCTCCTCCACCTCAGACATTCCAGCCCTCCAACATCCGCTACATCCGAGTCTCCTCCACCTCAGACATTCCAGCCCTCCCGCATCCGCTACATCCAAGTCTCCTTCACCTCTGACATTCCAGCCCTCCAACATCCGCTACATCCGAGTCTACTCCACCTCTGACATTAGAGCCCTCCAACATCCGCTACATCCGAGTCTCCTCCACCTCAGACATTCCAGCCCTCCCACATCCTCTACATCCGAGTCTCCTCCACCTCTGACATTAGAGCCCTCCCACATCCTCTACATCCGAGTCTCCTCCACCTCTGACATTCCAGCCCTCCCACATCCCAGTCTCCTCCACCCCTGACATTCCAGCCCTCCCACATCCGCTACATCCAAGTCTCCTTCACCTCTGACATTCCAGCCCTCCCACATCCCAGTCTCCTCCACCCCTGACATTCCAGCCCTCCAACATCCGCTACATCCGAGTCTCCTCCACCTCAGACATTCCAGCCCTCCCACATCCTCTACATCCGAGTCTCCTCCACCCCTGACATTCCAGCCCTCCCACATCCGCTACATCCGAGTCTCCTCCATCTCTGACATTCCAGCCCTCCCACATCCGCTACATCCAAGTCTCCACCACCCCTGACATTCCAGCCCTCCCACATCCGCTACATCCAAGTCTCCTTCACCTCTGACATTCCAGCCCTCCCACATCCCAGTCTCCTCCACCCCGGACATTCCAGCCCTCCCACATCCGCTACATCCGAGTCTCCTCCACCCCTGACATTCCAGCCCTCCCGCATCCGCTACATCCAAGTCTCCTTCACCTCTGACATTCCAGCCCTCCAACATCCGCTACATCCGAGTCTCCTCCATCTCTGACATTAGAGCCCTACCACATCTGCTACATCCGAGTCTCCTCCACCCCTGACATTCCAGCCCTCCCGCATCCTCTACATCCGAGTCTCCTCCACCTCTGACATTCCAGCCCTCCCGCATCCAAGTCTCATTCACCTCTGACATTCCAGCCCTCCCACATCCACTACATCCGAGTCTCCTCCACCCCTGACATTCCAGCCCTCCCACATCCGCTACATCCGAGTCTCCTCCACCTCGGACATTCCAGCCCTCCCACATCCGCTACATCCAAGTCTCCTCCACCCCTGACATTCCAGCCCTCCCACTTCTGCTACATCCGAGTCTCCTCCATCTCTGACATTAGAGCCCTACCACATCTGCTACATCCCAGTCTCCTCCACCCCTGACATTCCAGCCCTCCCACATCCGCTACATCCGAGTCTCCTCCACCCCTGACATTCCAGCCCTCCCGCATCCGCTACATCCAGGTCTCCTTCACCTCTGACATTCCAGCCCTGCAACATCCGCTACATCAGAGTCTGCTTGACCTCTGAAATTCCAGCCCTCCCGCATCCTCTACATCCGAGTATCCTCCACCTCTGACATTCCAGCCCTCCCACATTCTCTACATCTGAGTCTCCCCCACCTCTGACATTCCAGCCCTCCCGCATCCTCTACATCCGAGTCTCCTCCGCACCTGACATTACAGCCCTCCCACATCCTTTACATCCAGGTCTCCTCCACCTCTGACATTAGAGCCCTCCCGCATCCGCTACATCTGAGTCTCCTCCACCTCTGACATTCCAGCCCTCCCACATCCTCTACATCCAAGTCTCCTCCACCCCTGACATTCCAGCCCTCCCACATCCGCTACATCCGAGTCTCCTTCACCTCTGACATTCCAGCCCTCCCACATCCTCTACATCCAAGTCTCCTTCACCTCTGACATTCCAGCCCTCCCACATCCTCTACATCCGAGTCTCCTCCACCTCTGACATTCCAGCCCTCCCACATCCTCTACATCCGAGTCTCCTCCACCCCTGACATTCCAGCCCTCCCACATCCCAGTCTCCTCCACCCCTGACATTCCAGCCCTCCCACATCCTCTACATCCCAGTCTCCTCCACCTCTGACATTCCAGCCCTCCCACATCCTCTACATCCGAGTCTCCTCCACCTTTGACATTCCAGCCCTCCCACATCCTCTACATCCGAGTCTCCTCCACCCCTGACATTCCAGCCCTCCCACATCCGCTACATCCAGGTCTCCTCAACCTCCGACATTCCAGCCCTCCCGCATCCGCTACATCCGAGTCTCCTCCACCCCTGACATTCCAGCCCTCCCACATCCGCTACATCCAGGTCTCCTCCACCCCTGACATTCCAGCCCTCCCACATCCTCTACATCCCAGTCTCCTCCACCTCTGACATTCCAGCCCTCCCACATCCTCTACATCCGAGTCTCCTCCACCTCTGACATTCCAGCCCTCCCACATCCTCTACATCCGAGTCTCCTCCACCCCTGACATTCCAGCCCTCCCACATCCGCTACATCCAGGTCTCCTCAACCTCCAACATTCCAGCCCTCCCGCTTCCGCTACATCCGAGTCTCCTCCACCTCTGACATTCCAGCCCTCCCACATCCTCTACATCCGAGTCTCCTCCACCTCTGACATTCCAGCCCTCCCACATCCTCTACATCCGAGTCTCCTCCACCCCTGACATTCCAGCCCTCCCACATCCGCTACATCCAGGTCTCCTCAACCTCCGACATTCCAGCCCTCCCGCATCCGCTACATCCGAGTCTCCTCCACCTCGGACATTCCAACTCTTCTTCATTCTACCTGGAATGTCAGAATCACAGTCTATTACCTGAGAAAAGTTACTTCACTAGTACCAGTCTTAGAGAAGACATTGATTATTACCCTCCCCAGTGACTGTAGTGACCCTCACCTAGAATAGAGGAAGCCACCCCAGTGACTGACTGATGTTCTCTGTTTATGCCATGGTGTTACACAGACTTTACAACACATCACACACACATGCACACACGTGTCAGAGATGTCATACCTTGTATCTCTTTTCGGCAAACAGGGCAACATTCTCCTGGCTCCTGAACTTTCACCTCGCCCTGTGGAGGGCAAGAAGGTCATTATACACAACAGATCCAGTTCATATTCCAGTTATTTATTTAGTACCAGTCTATTATCTGAGAAAAGTTATTACTCTATTATCAGTGTGATATATGGGACCAGTTATTACCCCAGTATCAGTGTGATATATGGGACCAGTTATTACCCCAGTATCAGTATGATATATGGGACCAGTAATTAGCCCAGTATCAGTATGATATATGGAACCTGTTATTACCCCAGTATCAGCGTGACATATGGAACCAGTTATTACCCCAGTAACAGCGTGATATATGGGACCTGTTATTACCCCAGTATCAGCGTGATATATGGAACCTGTTATTACCCCAGTATCAGCGTGACATATGGAACCAGTTATTACCCCAGTAACAGCATGATATATGGGACCTGTTATTACCCCAGTATCAGTGTGGTATATGGGACCAGTTATTACCCCAGTATCAGTATGATATATGGGACCTGTTATTACCCCAGTATCAGTATGATATATGGGATCTGTTATTAGCCCAGTATCAGTGTGATATATGGGACCTGTTATTACCCCAGTATCAGTGTGATATATGGGACCAGTTATTACCCCAGTAACAGTGTGATATATGGAACCAGTTATTACCCCAGTATCAGTATGATATATGGGACCTGTTATTACCCCAGTATCAGTGTGATATATGGGACCTGTTATTACCCCAGTATCAGTGTGATATATGGGAGCAGTTATTACCCCAGTAACAGTGTGATATATGGGACCTGTTATTACCCCAGTTTCAGTGTGATATATGGGACCAGTTATTACCCCAGTAACAGTGTGATATATGGAACCAGTTATTACCCCAGTATCAGTGTGATATATGGAACCAGTTATTACCCCAGTATCAGCGTGATATATGGAACCAGTTATTACCCCAGTATCAGTATGATATATGGGACAAGTAATTAGCCCAGTATCAGTATGATATATGGAACCAGTTATTACCCCAATATCAGCGTGATATATGGAACCAGTTATTACCCCAGTATCAGTATGATATATGGGACAAGTAATTAGCCCAGTATCAGTATGATATATGGAACCAGTTATTACCCCAGTATCAGCGTGATATATGGAACCAGTTATTACCCCAGTATCAGTATGATATATGGGACCTGTTATTACCCCAGTATCAGTGTGATATATGGGACCTGTTATTACCCCAGTATCAGTGTGATATATGGGAGCAGTTATTACCCCAGTAACAGTGTGATATATGGGACCTGTTATTACCCCAGTTTCAGTGTGATATATGGGACCAGTTATTACCCCAGTAACAGTGTGATATATGGAACCAGTTATTACCCCAGTATCAGTGTGATATATGGAACCAGTTATTACCCCAGTATCAGTATGATATATGGGACCTGTTATTACCCCAGTATCAGTGTGATATATGGGACCTGTTATTACCCCAGTATCAGTGTGATATATGGGAGCAGTTATTACCCCAGTAACAGTGTGATATATGGGACCTGTTATTACCCCAGTTTCAGTGTGATATATGGGACCAGTTATTACCCCAGTAACAGTGTGATATATGGAACCAGTTATTACCCCAGTATCAGTGTGATATATGGAACCAGTTATTACCCCAGTATCAGCGTGATATATGGAACCAGTTATTACCCCAGTATCAGTATGATATATGGGACAAGTAAGTAGCCCAGTATCAGTATGATATATGGAACCAGTTATTACCCCAGTATCAGCGTGATATATGGAACCAGTTATTACCCCAGTATCAGTATGATATATGGAACCAGTTATTACCCCAGTATCAGTGTGATTTATGGGACCAGTTATTACCCCAGTAACAGTGTGATATATGGAACCAGTTATTACCCCAGTATCAGTGTGATTTATGGGACCAGTTATTACCCCAGTAACAGTGTGATATATGGAACCAGTTATTACCCCAGTATCAGTGTGATATATGGAACCAGTTATTACCCCAGTATCAGCGTGATATATGGAACCAGTTATTACCCCAGTATCAGTATGATATATGGGACCAGTAATTAGCCCAGTATCAGTATGATATATGGAACCAGTTATTACCCCAGTATCAGCGTGATATATGGAACCAGTTATTACCCCAGTATCAGTATGATATATGGAACCAGTTATTACCCCAGTATCAGTGTGATATATGGGACCAGTTATTACCCCAGTAACAGTGTGATACATGGAACCTGTTATTACCCCAGTTATCAGTGTGATATATGGAACCTGTTATTACCCCAGTATCAGCATGACATATGGAACCAGTTATTACCACAGTAACAGCGTGATATATGGGACCTGTTATTACCCCAGTATCAGCGTGATATATGGAACCTGTTATTACCCCAGCATCAGTGTGGTATATGGGACCAGTTATTACCCCAGTATCAATATGATATATGGGACCTGTTATTACCCCAGTATCAGTATGATATATGGGACCTGTTATTACCCCAGTATCAGTATGATATATGGGACCTGTTATTACCCCAGTAACAGTGTGATATATGGGACCTGTTATTACCCCAGTATCAGTGTGATATATGGGACCAGTTATTACCCCAGTATCAGTATGATATATGGAACCAGTTATTACCCCAGTATCAGTATGATATATGGGACCAGTTATTACCCCAGTATCAATGTGATATATGGGACCAGTTATTACCCCAGTATCAGTGTGATATATGGGACCAGTTATTACCCCCGTAACAGTGTGATATATGGGACCTGTTATTACCCCAGTATCAGTGTTATATATGAGACCTGTTATTACCCCAGTATCAGTGTGATATATGGGACCTGTTATTACCCCAGTATCAGTATGATATATGGAACCAGTTATTACCCCAGTATCAGTATGATATATGGGACCTGTTCTTACCCCAGTATCAGTGTGATATATGGGACCAGTTATTACCCCAGTATCAGTGTGATATATGGAACCAGTTATTACCCCAGTATCAGTGTGATATATGGGACCAGTTATTACCCCAGTAACAGTGTGATATATGGGACCTGTTATTACCCCAGTAACAGTGTGATATATGGGACCAGTTATTACCCCAGTATCAATGTGATATATGGGACCAGTTATTACCCCAGTATCAGTGTGATATATGGAACCAGTTATTACCCCAGTAACAGTGTGATATATGGGACCTGTTATTACCCCAGTATCAGTGTTATATATGGGACCTGTTATTACCCCAGTATCAGTGTGATATATGGGACCTGTTATTACCCCAGTATCAGTATGATATATGGAACCAGTTATTACCCCAGTATCAGTATGATATATGGGACCTGTTCTTACCCCAGTATCAGTGTGATATATGGACCTGTTATTACCCCAATTTCAGTGTGATATATGGGACCAGTTATTACCCCAGTAACAGTGTGATATATGGGATCTGTTATTACCCCAGTATCAGTGTGATATATGGGACCTGTTATTACCCCAGTATCAGTGTTATATATGGGACCTGTTATTACCCCAGTATCAGTGTGATATATGGGACCAGTTATTACCCCAGTATCAGTGTGATATATGGGACCTGTTATTACCCCAGTATCAGTGTGATATATGGGACCAGTTATTACCCCAGTATCAGTATGATATATGGGACCTGTTATTACCCCAGTATCACTATGATATATGGGACCTGTTATTACCCCAGTATCAGTGTGATATATGGGACCTGTTATTACCCCAGTATCAGTGTGATATATGGGACCAGTTATTACCCCAGTAACAGTGTGATATATGGGACCAGTTATTAACCCAGTATCAGTGTGATATATGGGACCTGTTCTTACCCCAGTATCAGTGTGATATATGGGACCTGTTATTACCCCAGTATCAGTGTGATATATGGGACCTGTTATTACCCCAGTATCAGTGTTATATATGGGACCTGTTATTACCCCAGTATCAGTGTGATATATGGGACCAGTTATTACCCCAGTATCAGTGTGATATATGGGACCTGTTATTACCCCAGTATCAGTGTGATATATGGGACCAGTTATTACCCCAGTATCAGTATGATATATGGGACCTGTTATTACCCCAGTATCAGTGTGATATATGGGAGCAGTTATTACCCCAGTAACAGTGTGATATATGGGACCTGTTATTACCCCAGTTTCAGTGTGATATATGGGACCAGTTATTACCCCAGTAACAGTGTGATATATGGAACCAGTTATTACCCCAGTATCAGTGTGATATATGGAACCAGTTATTACCCCAGTATCAGTGTGATATATGGGACCAGTTATTACCCCAGTAACAGTGTGATATATGGGACCTGTTATTACCCCAGTATCAGTGTGATATATGGGACCAGTTATTACCCCAGTATCAGTATGATATATGGAACCAGTTATTACCCCAGTATCAGTATGATATATGGGACCAGTTATTACCCCAGTATCAATGTGATATATGGGACCAGTTATTACCCCAGTATCAGTGTGATATATGGGACCAGTTATTACCCCAGTATCAGTGTTATATATGGGACCAGTTATTACCCCAGTATCAGTGTGATATATGGGACCTGTTATTACCCCAGTATCAGTATGATATATGGAACCAGTTATTACCCCAGTATCAGTATGATATATGGGACCTGTTCTTACCCCAGTATCAGTGTGATATATGGGACCTGTTATTACCCCAATTTCAGTGTGATATATGGGAACAGTTATTACCCCAGTATCAGTGTGATATATGGGACCTGTTATTACCCCAGTATCAGTATGATATATGGGACCAGTTATTACCCCAGTATCAGTATGGTATATGGGACCTGTTCTTACCCCAGTATCAGTGTGATATATGGGACCTGTTATTACCCCAATTTCAGTGTGATATATGGGACCAGTTATTACCCCAGTAAGAGTGTGATATATGGGATCTGTTATTACCCCAGTATCAGTGTGATATATGGGACCTGTTATTACCCCAGTATCAGTGTTATATATGGGACCTGTTATTACCCCAGTATCAGTGTTATATATGGGACCTGTTATTACCCCAGTATCAGTGTGATATATGGGACCTGTTATTACCCCAGTATCAGTGTGATATATGGGACCAGTTATTACCCCAGTATCAGTATGATATATGGGACCTGTTATTACCCCAGTATCAGTATGATATATGGGACCTGTTATTACCCCAGTATCAGTGTGATATATGGGACCTGTTATTACCCCAGTATCAGTGTGATATATGGGACCAGTTATTACCCCAGTAACAGTGTGATATATGGGACCAGTTATTACCCCAGTATCAGTGTGATATACGGGACCTGTTCTTACCCCAGTATCAGTGTGATATATGGGACCTGTTATTACCCCAGTATCAGTGTGATATATGGGACCTGTTATTACCCCAGTATCAGTGTTATATATGGGACCTGTTATTACCCCAGTATCAGTGTGATATATGGGACCAGTTATTACCCCAGTATCAGTGTGATATATGGGACCTGTTATTACCCCAGTATCAGTGTGATATATGGGACCAGTTATTACCCCAGTATCAGTATGATATATGGGACCTGTTATTACCCCAGTATCAGTGTGATATATGGGAGCAGTTATTACCCCAGTAACAGTGTGATATATGGGACCTGTTATTACCCCAGTTTCAGTGTGATATATGGGACCAGTTATTACCCCAGTAACAGTGTGATATATGGAACCAGTTATTACCCCAGTATCAGTGTGATATATGGAACCAGTTATTACCCCAGTATCAGTGTGATATATGGGACCAGTTATTACCCCAGTAACAGTGTGATATATGGGACCTGTTATTACCCCAGTATCAGTGTGATATATGGGACCAGTTATTACCCCAGTATCAGTATGATATATGGAACCAGTTATTACCCCAGTATCAGTATGATATATGGGACCAGTTATTACCCCAGTATCAATGTGATATATGGGACCAGTTATTACCCCAGTATCAGTGTGATATATGGGACCAGTTATTACCCCAGTAACAGTGTGATATATGGGACCTGTTATTACCCCAGTATCAGTGTTATATATGGGACCTGTTATTACCCCAGTATCAGTGTGATATATGGGACCTGTTATTACCCCAGTATCAGTATGATATATGGAACCAGTTATTACCCCAGTATCAGTATGATATATGGGACCTGTTCTTACCCCAGTATCAGTGTGATATATGGGACCTGTTATTACCCCAATTTCAGTGTGATATATGGGACCAGTTATTACCCCAGTAACAGTGTGATATATGGGATCTGTTATTACCCCAGTATCAGTGTGATATATGGGACCTGTTATTACCCCAGTATCAGTGTTATATATGGGACCTGTTATTACCCCAGTATCAGTGTGATATATGGGACCAGTTATTACCCCAGTATCAGTGTGATATATGGGACCTGTTATTACCCCAGTATCAGTGTGATATATGGGACCAGTTATTACCCCAGTATCAGTGTGATATATGGGAACTGTTATTACCCCAGTATCAGTATGATATATGGGACCTGTTATTACCCCAGTATCAGTGTGATATATGGGACCTGTTATTACCCCAGTATCAGTGTGATATATGGGACCAGTTATTACCCCAGTAACAGTGTGATATATGGGACCAGTTATTACCCCAGTATCAGTGTGATATATGGGACCTGTTATTACCCCAGTAACAGTGTGATATATGGGACCTGTTATTACCCCAGTATCAGTGTGATATATGGGACCTGTTATTACCCCAGTATCAGTGTGATATATGGGACCTGTTATTACCCCAGTATCAGTGTGATATATGGGACCAGTTATTACCCCAGTAACAGTGTGATATATGGGACCAGTTATTACCCCAGTATTAGTGTGATATATGGGACCAGTTATTACCCCAGTAACAGTGTGATATATGGGACCAGTTATTACCCCAGTATCAGTGTGATATATGGGACCTGTTATTACCCCAGTAACAGTGTGATATATGGGACCTGTTATTACCCCAGTATCAGTGTGATATATGGGACCTGTTATTACCCCAGTATCAGTATGATATATGGGACCTGTTATTACCCTAGTATTAGTGTGATATATGGGACCTGTTATTACACCAGTATCAGCGTGATATATGGAACCAGTTATTACCCCAGTATCAGTGTGATATATGGGACCTGTTATTACCCCAGTATCAGTGTGATATATGGGACCTGTTATTACCCCAGTATCAGTGTGATATATGGGACCAGTTATTACCCCAGTATCAGTGTGATATATGGGACCAGTTATTACCCCAGTAACAGTGTGATATATGGGACCAGTTATTACCCCAGTATCAGTGTGATATATGGGACCTGTTATTACCCCAGTAACAGTGTGATATATGGGACCTGTTATTACCCCAGTATCAGTGTGATATATGGGACCTGTTATTACCCCAGTATCAGTGTGATATATGGGACCAGTTATTACCCCAGTATCAGTATGATATATGGGACCTGTTATTACCCCAGTATCAGTGTGATATATGGGACCTGTTATTACCCCAGTATCAGTGTGATATATGGGACCTGTTATTACCCCAGTATCAGTGTGATATATGGGACCTGTTATTACCCCTGTATCAGTATGATATATGGGACCTGTTATTACCCTAGTATCAGTGTGATATATGGGACCTGTTATTACACCAGTATCAGCGTGATATATGGAACCAGTTATTACCCCAGTATCAGTGTGATATATGGGACCAGTTATTACCCCAGTAACAGTGTGATATATGGGACCTGTTATTACCCCAGTATCAGTGTGATATATGGGACCTGTTATTACCCCAGTATCAGTGTTATATATGGGACCTGTTATTACCCCAGTATCACTATGATATATGGGACCTGTTATTACCCCAGTATCAGTGTGATATATGGGACCTGTTATTACCCCAGTATCAGTGTGATATATGGGACCAGTTATTACCCCAGTAACAGTGTGATATATGGGACCAGTTATTACCCCAGTATCAGTGTGATATATGGGACCTGTTCTTACCCCAGTATCAGTGTGATATATGGGACCTGTTATTACCCCAGTATCAGTGTGATATATGGGACCTGTTATTACCCCAGTATCAGTGTTATATATGGGACCTGTTATTACCCCAGTATCAGTGTGATATATGGGACCAGTTATTACCCCAGTATCAGTGTGATATATGGGACCTGTTATTACCCCAGTATCAGTGTGATATATGGGACCAGTTATTACCCCAGTATCAGTATGATATATGGGACCTGTTATTACCCCAGTATCAGTGTGATATATGGGAGCAGTTATTACCCCAGTAACAGTGTGATATATGGGACCTGTTATTACCCCAGTTTCAGTGTGATATATGGGACCAGTTATTACCCCAGTAACAGTGTGATATATGGAACCAGTTATTACCCCAGTATCAGTGTGATATATGGAACCAGTTATTACCCCAGTATCAGTGTGATATATGGGACCAGTTATTACCCCAGTAACAGTGTGATATATGGGACCTGTTATTACCCCAGTATCAGTGTGATATATGGGACCAGTTATTACCCCAGTATCAGTATGATATATGGAACCAGTTATTACCCCAGTATCAGTATGATATATGGGACCAGTTATTACCCCAGTATCAATGTGATATATGGGACCAGTTATTACCCCAGTATCAGTGTGATATATGGGACCAGTTATTACCACAGTAACAGTGTGATATATGGAACCTGTTATTACCCCAGTATCAGTGTTATATATGGGACCAGTTATTACCCCAGTATCAGTGTGATATATGGGACCTGTTATTACCCCAGTATCAGTATGATATATGGAACCAGTTATTACCCCAGTATCAGTATGATATATGGGACCTGTTCTTACCCCAGTATCAGTGTGATATATGGGACCTGTTATTACCCCAATTTCAGTGTGATATATGGGACCAGTTATTACCCCAGTATCAGTGTGATATATGGGACCTGTTATTACCCCAGTATCAGTATGATATATGGAACCAGTTATTACCCCAGTATCAGTATGGTATATGGGACCTGTTCTTACCCCAGTATCAGTGTGATATATGGGACCTGTTATTACCCCAATTTCAGTGTGATATATGGGACCAGTTATTACCCCAGTAAGAGTGTGATATATGGGATCTGTTATTACCCTAGTATCAGTGTGATATATGGGACCTGTTATTACCCCAGTATCAGTGTTATATATGGGACCTGTTATTACCCCAGTATCAGTGTGATATATGGGACCAGTTATTACCCCAGTATCAGTGTGATATATGGGACCTGTTATTACCCCAGTATCAGTGTGATATATGGGACCAGTTATTACCCCAGTATCAGTATGATATATGGGACCTGTTATTACCCCAGTATCAGTATGATATATGGGACCTGTTATTACCCCAGTATCAGTGTGATATATGGGACCTGTTATTACCCCAGTATCAGTGTGATATATGGGACCAGTTATTACCCCAGTAACAGTGTGATATATGGGACCAGTTATTACCCCAGTATCAGTGTGATATACGGGACCTGTTCTTACCCCAGTATCAGTGTGATATATGGGACCTGTTATTACCCCAGTATCAGTGTGATATATGGGACCTGTTATTACCCCAGTATCAGTGTTATATATGGGACCTGTTATTACCCCAGTATCAGTGTGATATATGGGACCAGTTATTACCCCAGTATCAGTGTGATATATGGGACCTGTTATTACCCCAGTATCAGTGTGATATATGGGACCAGTTATTACCCCAGTATCAGTGTGATATATGGGACCTGTTATTACCCCAGTATCAGTGTGATATATGGGAGCAGTTATTACCCCAGTAACAGTGTGATATATGGGACCTGTTATTACCCCAGTTTCAGTGTGATATATGGGACCAGTTATTACCCCAGTAACAGTGTGATATATGGAACCAGTTATTACCCCAGTATCAGTGTGATATATGGAACCAGTTATTACCCCAGTATCAGTGTAATATATGGGACCAGTTATTACCCCAGTAACAGTGTGATATATGGGACCTGTTATTACCCCAGTATCAGTGTGATATATGGGACCAGTTATTACCCCAGTATCAGTATGATATATGGAACCAGTTATTACCCCAGTATCAGTATGATATATGGGACCAGTTATTACCCCAGTATCAATGTGATATATGGGACCAGTTATTACCCCAGTATCAGTGTGATATATGGGACCAGTTATTACCCCAGTAACAGTGTGATATATGGGACCTGTTATTACCCCAGTATCAGTGTTATATATGGGACCTGTTATTACCCCAGTATCAGTGTGATATATGGGACCTGTTATTACCCCAGTATCAGTATGATATATGGAACCAGTTATTACCCCAGTATCAGTATGATATATGGGACCTGTTCTTACCCCAGTATCAGTGTGATATATGGGACCTGTTATTACCCCAATTTCAGTGTGATATATGGGACCAGTTATTACCCCAGTAACAGTGTGATATATGGGATCTGTTATTACCCCAGTATCAGTGTGATATATGGGACCTGTTATTACCCCAGTATCAGTGTTATATATGGGACCTGTTATTACCCCAGTATCAGTGTGATATATGGGACCAGTTATTACCCCAGTATCAGTGTGATATATGGGACCTGTTATTACCCCAGTATCAGTATGATATATGGGACCTGTTATTACCCCAGTATCAGTGTGATATATGGGACCTGTTATTACCCCAGTATCAGTGTGATATATGGGACCAGTTATTACCCCAGTAACAGTGTGATATATGGGACCAGTTATTACCCCAGTATCAGTGTGATATATGGGACCTGTTATTACCCCAGTAACAGTGTGATATATGGGACCTGTTATTACCCCAGTATCAGTGTGATATATGGGACCTGTTATTACCCCAGTATCAGTGTGATATATGGGACCTGTTATTACCCCAGTATCAGTGTGATATATGGGACCAGTTATTACCCCAGTAACAGTGTGATATATGGGACCAGTTATTACCCCAGTATCAGTGTGATATACGGGACCTGTTCTTACCCCAGTATCAGTGTGATATATGGGACCTGTTATTACCCCAGTATCAGTGTGATATATGGGACCTGTTATTACCCCAGTATCAGTGTTATATATGGGACCTGTTATTACCCCAGTATCAGTGTGATATATGGGACCAGTTATTACCCCAGTATCAGTGTGATATATGGGACCTGTTATTACCCCAGTATCAGTGTGATATATGGGACCAGTTATTACCCCAGTATCAGTGTGATATATGGGACCTGTTATTACCCCAGTATCAGTGTGATATATGGGAGCAGTTATTACCCCAGTAACAGTGTGATATATGGGACCTGTTATTACCCCAGTTTCAGTGTGATATATGGGACCAGTTATTACCCCAGTAACAGTGTGATATATGGAACCAGTTATTACCCCAGTATCAGTGTGATATATGGAACCAGTTATTACCCCAGTATCAGTGTAATATATGGGACCAGTTATTACCCCAGTAACAGTGTGATATATGGGACCTGTTATTACCCCAGTATCAGTGTGATATATGGGACCAGTTATTACCCCAGTATCAGTGTGATATATGGGACCTGTTATTACCCCAGTATCAGTATGATATATGGGACCTGTTATTACCCCAGTATCAGTGTGATATATGGGACCTGTTATTACCCCAGTATCAGTGTGATATATGGGACCAGTTATTACCCCAGTAACAGTGTGATATATGGGACCAGTTATTACCCCAGTATCAGTGTGATATATGGGACCTGTTATTACCCCAGTAACAGTGTGATATATGGGACCTGTTATTACCCCAGTATCAGTGTGATATATGGGACCTGTTATTACCCCAGTATCAGTGTGATATATGGGACCTGTTATTACCCCAGTATCAGTGTGATATATGGGACCAGTTATTACCCCAGTAACAGTGTGATATATGGGACCAGTTATTACCCCAGTATCAGTGTGATATACGGGACCTGTTCTTACCCCAGTATCAGTGTGATATATGGGACCTGTTATTACCCCAGTATCAGTGTGATATATGGGACCTGTTATTACCCCAGTATCAGTGTTATATATGGGACCTGTTATTACCCCAGTATCAGTGTGATATATGGGACCAGTTATTACCCCAGTATCAGTGTGATATATGGGACCTGTTATTACCCCAGTATCAGTGTGATATATGGGACCAGTTATTACCCCAGTATCAGTGTGATATATGGGACCTGTTATTACCCCAGTATCAGTGTGATATATGGGAGCAGTTATTACCCCAGTAACAGTGTGATATATGGGACCTGTTATTACCCCAGTTTCAGTGTGATATATGGGACCAGTTATTACCCCAGTAACAGTGTGATATATGGAACCAGTTATTACCCCAGTATCAGTGTGATATATGGAACCAGTTATTACCCCAGTATCAGTGTAATATATGGGACCAGTTATTACCCCAGTAACAGTGTGATATATGGGACCTGTTATTACCCCAGTATCAGTGTGATATATGGGACCAGTTATTACCCCAGTATCAGTATGATATATGGAACCAGTTATTACCCCAGTATCAGTATGATATATGGGACCAGTTATTACCCCAGTATCAATGTGATATATGGGACCAGTTATTACCCCAGTATCAGTGTGATATATGGGACCAGTTATTACCCCAGTAACAGTGTGATATATGGGACCTGTTATTACCCCAGTATCAGTGTTATATATGGGACCTGTTATTACCCCAGTATCAGTGTGATATATGGGACCTGTTATTACCCCAGTATCAGTATGATATATGGAACCAGTTATTACCCCAGTATCAGTATGATATATGGGACCTGTTCTTACCCCAGTATCAGTGTGATATATGGGACCTGTTATTACCCCAATTTCAGTGTGATATATGGGACCAGTTATTACCCCAGTAACAGTGTGATATATGGGATCTGTTATTACCCCAGTATCAGTGTGATATATGGGACCTGTTATTACCCCAGTATCAGTGTTATATATGGGACCTGTTATTACCCCAGTATCAGTGTGATATATGGGACCAGTTATTACCCCAGTATCAGTGTGATATATGGGACCTGTTATTACCCCAGTATCAGTATGATATATGGGACCTGTTATTACACCAGTATCAGTGTGATATATGGGACCTGTTATTACCCCAGTATCAGTGTGATATATGGGACCAGTTATTACCCCAGTAACAGTGTGATATATGGGACCAGTTATTACCCCAGTATCAGTGTGATATATGGGACCTGTTATTACCCCAGTAACAGTGTGATATATGGGACCTGTTATTACCCCAGTATCAGTGTGATATATGGGACCTGTTATTACCCCAGTATCAGTGTGATATATGGGACCTGTTATTACCCCAGTATCAGTGTGATATATGGGACCAGTTATTACCCCAGTAACAGTGTGATATATGGGACCAGTTATTACCCCAGTATCAGTGTGATATATGGGACCAGTTATTACCCCAGTAACAGTGTGATATATGGGACCAGTTATTACCCCAGTATCAGTGTGATATATGGGACCTGTTATTACCCCAGTAACAGTGTGATATATGGGACCTGTTATTACCCCAGTATCAGTGTGATATATGGGACCTGTTATTACCCCAGTATCAGTGTGATATATGGGACCTGTTATTACCCCAGTATCAGTGTGATATATGGGACCAGTTATTACCCCAGTAACAGTGTGATATATGGGACCAGTTATTACCCCAGTATCAGTGTGATATATGGGACCTGTTATTACCCCAGTAACAGTGTGATATATGGGACCTGTTATTACCCCAGTATCAGTGTGATATATGGGACCTGTTATTACCCAGTATCAGTGTGATATATGGGACCAGTTATTACCCCAGTATCAGTATGATATATGGGACCTGTTATTACCCCAGTATCAGTGTGATATATGGGACCTGTTATTACCCCAGTATCAGTGTGATATATGGGACCTGTTATTACCCCAGTATCAGTGTGATATATGGGACCTGTTATTACCCCAGTATCAGTATGATATATGGGACCTGTTATTACCCTAGTATCAGTGTGATATATGGGACCTGTTATTACACCAGTATCAGCGTGATATATGGAACCAGTTATTACCCCAGTATCAGTGTGATATATGGGACCAGTTATTACCCCAGTAACAGTGTAATATATGGGACCTGTTATTACCCCAGTATCAGTGTTATATATGGGACCTGTTATTACCCCAGTATCAGTGTGATATATGGGACCAGTTATTACCCCAGTATCAGTGTGATATATGGGACCTGTTATTACCCCAGTATCAGTGTGATATATGGGACCAGTTATTACCCCAGTATCAGTATGATATATGGGACCTGTTATTACCCCAGTATCAGTATGATATATGGGACCTGTTATTATCCCAGTATTAGTGTGATATATGGGACCTGTTATTATCCCAGTATCAGTGTGATATATGGGACCAGTTATTACCCCAGTATCAGTATGATATATGGGACCTGTTATTACCCCAGTATCAGTATGATATATGGGACCTGTTATTATCCCAGTATCAGTGTGATATATGGGACCTGTTATTACCCCAGTATCAGTGTGATATATGGGACCAGTTATTACCCCAGTATCAGCGTGATATATGGGACCAGTTATTACCCCAGTATCAGCGTGATATATGGGACCAGTTATTACCCCAGTATCAGTGTGATATATGGGACCTGTTATTACACCAGAATCAGCATGATATATGGGACCTGTTATTACCCCAGTATCAGCGTGATATATGGGACCTGTTATTACCCCAGTATCAGTGTGATATATGGGACCTGTTATTACCCCAGTATCAGTGTGATATATGGGACCTGTTATTACACCAGTATCAGTGTGATATATGGGACCTGTTATTACCCCAGTATCAGTGTGATATATGGGACCTGTTATTACCCCAGTATCAGTGTGATATATGGGACCTGTTATTACCCCAGTATCAGTATGATATATGGGACCTGTTATTACCCTAGTATTAGTGTGATATATGGGACCTGTTATTACACCAGTATCAGCGTGATATATGGAACCAGTTATTACCCCAGTATCAGTGTGATATATGGGACCAGTTATTACCCCAGTATCAGTGTGATATATGGGACCAGTTATTACCCCAGTATCAGTGTGATATATGGGACCTGTTATTACACCAGTATCAGCGTGATATATGGGACCTGTTATTACCCCAGTAACAGTGTGATATATGGAACCAGTTATTACCCCAGTATCAGTGTGATATATGGGACCTGTTATTACCCCAGTAACAGTGTGATATATGGGACCTGTTATTACCCCAGTAACAGTGTGATATATGGGACCTGTTATTACCCCAGTATCAGTGTTATATATGGGACCTGTTATTACCCCAGTATCAGTGTGATATATGGGGCCAGTTATTACCCCAGTATCAGTATGATATATGGGACCTGTTATTACCCCAGTATCAGTGTGATATATGGGACCTGTTATTACCCCAGTATCAGTGTGATATATGGGACCTGTTATTACCCCAGTATCAGTGTGATATATGGGACCTGTTATTACCCCAGTATCAGTGTGATATATGGGACCTGTTATTACCCCAGTATCAGTGTTATATATGGGACCTGTTATTACCCCAGTATCAGTGTGATATATGGGACCTGTTATTACCCCAGTATCAGTATGATATATGGAACCAGTTATTACCCCAGTATCAGTATGATATATGGGACCTGTTCTTACCCCAGTATCAGTGTGATATATGGGACCTGTTATTACCCCAATTTCAGTGTGATATATGGGACCAGTTATTACCCCAGTATCAGTGTGATATATGGGACCTGTTCTTACCCCAGTATCAGTGTGATATATGGGACCTGTTATTACCCCAGTATCAGTGTGATATATGGGACCTGTTATTACCCCAGTATCAGTGTTATATATGGGACCAGTTATTACCCCAGTATCAGTGTGATATATGGGACCTGTTATTACCCCAGTATCAGTGTGATATATGGGACCTGTTATTACCCCAGTATCAGTGTGATATATGGGACCAGTTATTACCCCAGTATCAGTGTGATATATGGGACCAGTTATTACCCCAGTATCAGTGTGATATATGGGACCTGTTATTACCCCAGTATCAGTGTGATATATGGGACCAGTTATTACCCCAGTATCAGTATGATATATGGGACCTGTTATTACCCCAGTATCAGTATGATATATGGGACCTGTTATTACCCCAGTATCAGTGTGATATATGGGACCTGTTATTACCCCAGTATCAGTGTGATATATGGGACCTGTTATTACCCCAGTATCAGTGTTATATATGGGACCTGTTATTACCCCAGTATCAGTGTGATATATGGGACCTGTTATTACCCCAGTATCAATATGATATATGGAACCAGTTATTACCCCAGTATCAGTATGATATATGGGACCTGTTCTTACCCCAGTATCAGTGTGATATATGGGACCTGTTATTACCCCAATTTCAGTGTGATATATGGGACCAGTTATTACCCCAGTATCAGTGTGATATATGGGACCTGTTCTTACCCCAGTATCAGTGTGATATATGGGACCTGTTATTACCCCAGTATCAGTGTGATATATGGGACCTGTTATTACCCCAGTATCAGTGTGATATATGGGACCTGTTATTACCCCAGTATCAGTATGATATATGGGACCTGTTATTACCCTAGTATCAGTGTGATATATGGGACCTGTTATTACACCAGTATCAGCGTGATATATGGAACCAGTTATTACCCCAGTATCAGTGTGATATATGGGACCAGTTATTACCCCAGTATCAGTGTGATATATGGGACCTGTTATTACCCTAGTATCAGTGTGATATATGGGACCTGTTATTACACCAGTATCAGCGTGATATATGGGACCTGTTATTACCCCAGTAACAGTGTGATATATGGGACCTTTTATTACCCCAGTATCAGTGTGATATATGGGACCAGTTATTACCCCAGTATCAGTGTGATATATGGGACCTGTTATTACACCAGTATCAGCGTGATATATGGGACCTGTTATTACCCCAGTATCAGCGTGATATATGGGACCTGTTATTACCCCAGTATCAGTGTGATATATGGGACCTGTTATTACCCCAGTATCAGTGTGATATATGGGACCTGTTATTACACTAGTATCAGTGTGATATATGGGACCTGTTATTACCCCAGTATCAGTGTGATATATGGGACCTGTTATTACCCCAGTATCAGTATGATATATGGGACCTGTTATTACCCTAGTATCAGTGTGATATATGGGACCTGTTATTACACCAGTATCAGCGTGATATATGGAACCAGTTATTACCCCAGTATCAGTGTGATATATGGGACCAGTTATTACCCCAGTATCAGTGTGATATATGGGACCAGTTATTACCCTAGTATCAGTGTGATATATGGGACCTGTTATTACACCAGTATCAGCGTGATATATGGGACCTGTTATTACCCCAGTAACAGTGTGATATATGGGACCTTTTATTACCCCAGTATCAGTGTGATATATGGGCCCAGTTATTACCCCAGTATCAGTGTGATATATGGGACCTGTTATTACACCAGTATCAGCGTGATATATGGGACCTGTTATTACCCCAGTATCAGCGTGATATATGGGACCTGTTATTACCCCAGTATCAGTGTGATATATGGGACCTGTTATTACCCCAGTATCAGTGTGATATATGGGACCTGTTATTACACCAGTATCAGTGTGATATATGGGACCTGTTATTACCCCAGTATCAGTGTGATATATGGGACCTGTTATTACCCCAGTATCAGTGTGATATATGGGACCTGTTATTACCCTAGTATCAGCGTGATATATGGGACCAGTTATTACCCCAGTATCAGCGTGATATATGGGACCAGTTATTACCCCAGTATCAGCGTGATATATGGGACCAGTTATTACCCCAGTATCAGCGTGATATATGGGACCTGTTATTACACCAGTATCAGCGTGATATATGGGACCTGTTATTACCCCAGTATCAGCGTGATATATGGGACCTGTTATTACACCAGTATCAGCGTGATATATGGGACCTGTTATTACCCTAGTATCAGTGTGATATATGGGACCTGTTATTACACCAGTATCAGCGTGATATATGGAACCAGTTATTACCCCAGTATCAGTGTGATATATGGGACCAGTTATAACCCCAGTATCAGTGTGATATATGGGACCAGTTATTACCCTAGTATCAGTGTGATATATGGGACCTGTTATTACACCAGTATCAGCGTGATATATGGGACCTGTTATTACCCCAGTAACAGTGTGATATATGGGACCTTTTATTACCCCAGTATCAGTGTGATATAGGGGACCAGTTATTACCCCAGTATCAGTGTGATATATGGGACCTGTTATTACACCAGTATCAGCGTGATATATGTGACCTGTTATTACCCCAGTATCAGCGTGATATATGGGACCTGTTATTACCCCAGTATCAGTGTGATATATGGGACCTGTTATTACCCCAGTATCAGTGTGATATATGGGACCTGTTATTACACCAGTATCAGTGATATATATGGGACCTGTTATTACCCCAGTATCAGTGTGATATATGGGACCTGTTATTACCCCAGTATCAGCGTGATATATGGGACCTGTTATTACCCTAGTATCAGCGTGATATATGGGACCAGTTATTACCCCAGTATCAGCGTGATATATGGGACCAGTTATTACCCCAGTATCAGCGTGATATATGGGACCAGTTATTACCCCAGTATCAGTGTGATATATGGGACCTGTTATTACACCAGTATCAGCGTGATATATGGGACCTGTTATTACCCCAGTATCAGCGTGATATATGGGACCTGTTATTACCCCAGTATCAGTGTGATATATGGGACCAGTTATTACCCTAGTATCAGTGTGATATATGGGACCTGTTATTACACCAGTATCAGCGTGATATATGGGACCTGTTATTACCCCAGTAACAGTGTGATATATGGGACCTTTTATTACCCCAGTATCAGTGTGATATATGGGACCAGTTATTACCCCAGTATCAGTGTGATATATGGGACCTGTTATTACACCAGTATCAGCGTGATATATGGGACCTGTTATTACCCCAGTATCAGCGTGATATATGGGACCTGTTATTACCCCAGTATCAGTGTGATATATGGGACCTGTTATTACCCCAGTATCAGTGTGATATATGGGACCTGTTATTACACCAGTATCAGTGTGATATATGGGACCTGTTATTACCCCAGTATCAGTGTGATATATGGGACCTGTTATTACCCCAGTATCAGTATGATATATGGGACCTGTTATTACCCTAGTATCAGTGTGATATATGGGACCTGTTATTACACCAGTATCAGCGTGATATATGGAACCAGTTATTACCCCAGTATCAGTGTGATATATGGGACCAGTTATTACCCCAGTATCAGTGTGATATATGGGACCAGTTATTACCCTAGTATCAGTGTGATATATGGGACCTGTTATTACACCAGTATCAGCGTGATATATGGGACCTGTTATTACCCCAGTAACAGTGTGATATATGGGACCTTTTATTACCCCAGTATCAGTGTGATATATGGGACCAGTTATTACCCCAGTATCAGTGTGATATATGGGACCTGTTATTACACCAGTATCAGCGTGATATATGGGACCTGTTATTACCCCAGTATCAGCGTGATATATGGGACCTGTTATTACCCCAGTATCAGTGTGATATATGGGACCTGTTATTACCCCAGTATCAGTGTGATATATGGGACCTGTTATTACACCAGTATCAGTGTGATATATGGGACCTGTTATTACCCCAGTATCAGTGTGATATATGGGACCTGTTATTACCCCAGTATCAGTGTGATATATGGGACCTGTTATTACCCTAGTATCAGCGTGATATATGGGACCAGTTATTACCCCAGTATCAGCGTGATATATGGGACCAGTTATTACCCCAGTATCAGCGTGATATATGGGACCAGTTATTACCCCAGTATCAGTGTGATATATGGGACCTGTTATTACACCAGTATCAGTGTGATATATGGGACCTGTTATTACACCAGTATTAGCGTGATATATGGGACCTGTTATTACCCCAGTAACAGTGTGATATATGGGACCTTTTATTACCCCAGTATCAGTGTGATATATGGGACCTGTTATTACACCAGTATCAGTGTGATATATGGGACCTGTTATTACCCCAGTATCAGTGTGATATATGGGACCTGTTATTACCCCAGTATCAGTGTGATATATGGGACCTGTTATTACCCCAGTATCAGTATGATATATGGGACCTGTTATTACCCTAGTATTAGTGTGATATATGGGACCTGTTATTACACCAGTATCAGCGTGATATATGGAACCAGTTATTACCCCAGTATCAGTGTGATATATGGGACCAGTTATTACCCCAGTATCAGTGTGATATATGGGACCAGTTATTACCCCAGTATCAGTGTGATATATGGGACCTGTTATTACACCAGTATCAGCGTGATATATGGGACCTGTTATTACCCCAGTAACAGTGTGATATATGGAACCAGTTATTACCCCAGTATCAGTGTGATATATGGGACCTGTTATTACCCCAGTAACAGTGTGATATATGGGACCTGTTATTACCCCAGTATCAGTGTTATATATGGGACCTGTTATTACCCCAGTATCAGTGTGATATATGGGGCCAGTTATTACCCCAGTATCAGTATGATATATGGGACCTGTTATTACCCCAGTATCAGTATGATATATGGGACCTGTTATTACCCCAGTATCAGTGTGATATATGGGACCTGTTATTACCCCAGTATCAGTGTGATATATGGGACCTGTTATTATCCCAGTATTAGTGTGATATATGGGACCTGTTATTACCCCAGTATCAGCGTGATATATGGAACCAGTTATTACCCCAGTATCAGTGTGATATATGGGACCTGTTATTACCCCAGTATCAGTGTGATATATGGGACCTGTTATTACCCCAGTAACAGTGTGATATATGGGACCTGTTATTACCCCAGTATCAGTGTTATATATGGGACCAGTTATTACCCCAGTATCAGTGTGATATATGGGACCTGTTATTACCCCAGTATCAGTGTGATATATGGGACCTGTTATTACCCCAGTATCAGTATGATATATGGGACCTGTTATTACCCTAGTATCAGTGTGATATATGGGACCTGTTATTACACCAGTATCAGCGTGATATATGGAACCAGTTATTAACCCAGTATCAGTGTGATATATGGGACCAGTTATTACCCCAGTATCAGTGTGATATATGGGACCTGTTATTACACCAGTATCAGCGTGATATATGGGACCTGTTATTACCCCAGTAACAGTGTGATATATGGAACCAGTTATTACCCCAGTATCAGTATGATATATGGAACCAGTTATTACCCCAGTATCAGCGTGATATATGGGACCAGTTATTACCCCAGTATCAGCGTGATATATGGGACCAGTTATTACCCCAGTATCAGTGTGATATATGGGACCAGTTATTACCCCAGTATCAGCGTGATATATGGGACCTGTTATTACCCCAGTAACAGTGTGATATATGGAACCAGTTATTACCCCAGTATCAGTATGATATATGGAACCAGTTATTACCCCAGTATCAGCGTGATATATGGAACCAGTTATTACCCCAGTATCAGTATGATATATGGAACCAGTTATTACCCCAGTATCAGCGTGATATATGGGACCAGTTATTACCCCAGTATCAGCGTGATATATGGGACCAGTTATTACCCCAGTATCAGTGTGATATATGGGACCTGTTATTACCCCAGTAACAGTGTGATATATGGGACCTGTTATTACCCCAGTATCAGTGTTATATATGGGACCTGTTATTACCCCAGTATCAGTGTGATATATGGGGCCAGTTATTACCCCAGTATCAGTATGATATATGGGACCTGTTATTACCCCAGTATCAGTGTGATATATGGGACCTGTTATTACCCCAGTATCAGTGTGATATATGGGACCTGTTATTACCCCAGTATCAGTGTGATATATGGGACCTGTTATTACCCCAGTATCAGTGTGATATATGGGACCTGTTATTACCCCAGTATCAGTATGATATATGGGACCTGTTATTACCCTAGTATCAGTGTGATATATGGGACCTGTTATTACACCAGTATCAGCGTGATATATGGAACCAGTTATTACCCCAGTATCAGTGTGATATATGGGACCAGTTATTACCCCAGTATCAGTGTGATATATGGGACCAGTTATTACCCCAGTATCAGCGTGATATATGGGACCTGTTATTACACCAGTATCAGCGTGATATATGGGACCTGTTATTACCCCAGTAACAGTGTGATATATGGGACCTTTTATTACCCCAGTATCAGTGTGATATATGGGACCAGTTATTACCCCAGTATCAGTGTGATATATGGGACCTGTTATTACACCAGTATCAGCGTGATATATGGGACCTGTTATTACACCAGTATCAGCGTGATATATGGGACCTGTTATTACCCCAGTAACAGTGTGATATATGGAACCAGTTATTACCCCAGTATCAGCATGATATATGGGACCAGTTATTACCCCAGTATCAGCGTGATATATGGGACCAGTTATTACCCCAGTATCAGCGTGAGATATGGGACCAGTTATTACCCCAGTATCAGTGTGATATATGGGACCTGTTATTACACCAGTATCAGCGTGATATATGGGACCTGTTATTACCCCAGTATCAGCGTGATATATGGGACCTGTTATTACCCCAGTATCAGCGTGATATATGGGACCTGTTATTACCCCAGTATCAGTGTGATATATGGGACCTGTTATTACCCCAGTATCAGTGTGATATATGGAACCTGTTATTACCCCAGTATCAGTGTGATATATGGGACCTGTTATTACCCCAGTATCAGTGTGATATATGGGACCTGTTATTACCCCAGTATCAGTATGATATATGGGACCTGTTATTACCCTAGTATCAGTGTGATATATGGGACCTGTTATTACACCAGTATCAGCGTGATATATGGAACCAGTTATTACCCCAGTATCAGTGTGATATATGGGACCAGTTATTACCCCAGTATCAGTGTGATATATGGGACCAGTTATTATCCCAGTATCAGTGTGATATATGGGACCTGTTATTACACCAGTATCAGCGTGATATATGGGACCTGTTATTACCCCAGTAACAGTGTGATATATGGAACCAGTTATTACCCCAGTATCAGTATTATATATGGGACCAGTTATTACCCCAGTATCAGCGTGATATATGGGACCAGTTATTACCCCAGTATCAGCGTGATATATGGGACCAGTTATTACCCCAGTATCAGTGTGATATATGGGACCTGTTATTACCCCAGTAACAGTGTGATATATGGGACCTGTTATTACCCCAGTATCAGTGTTATATATGGGACCTGTTATTACCCCAGTATCAGTGTGATATATGGGGCCAGTTATTACCCCAGTATCAGTATGATATATGGGACCTGTTATTACCCCAGTATCAGTGTGATATATGGGACCTGTTATTACCCCAGTATCAGTGTGATATATGGGACCTGTTATTACCCCAGTATCAGTGTGATATATGGGACCTGTTATTACCCCAGTATCAGTATGATATATGGGACCTGTTATTACCCTAGTATCAGTGTGATATATGGGACCTGTTATTACACCAGTATCAGCGTGATATATGGAACCAGTTATTACCCCAGTATCAGTGTGATATATGGGACCAGTTATTACCCCAGTATCAGTGTGATATATGGGACCAGTTATTACCCCAGTATCAGCGTGATATATGGGACCTGTTATTACACCAGTATCAGCGTGATATATGGGACCTGTTATTACCCCAGTAACAGTGTGATATATGGGACCTTTTATTACCCCAGTATCAGTGTGATATATGGGACCAGTTATTACCCCAGTATCAGTGTGATATATGGGACCTGTTATTACACCAGTATCAGCGTGATATATGGGACCTGTTATTACACCAGTATCAGCGTGATATATGGGACCTGTTATTACCCCAGTATCAGCGTGATATATGGGACCTGTTATTACCCCAGTAACAGTGTGATATATGGAACCAGTTATTACCCCAGTATCAGTATGATATATGGGACCCGTTATTACCCCAGTATCAGCGTGATATATGGGACCAGTTATTACCCCAGTATCAGCGTGATATATGGGACCAGTTATTACCCCAGTATCAGTGTGATATATGGGACCTGTTATTACACCAGTATCAGCGTGATATATGGGACCTGTTATTACCCCAGTATCAGCGTGATATATGGGACCTGTTATTACCCCAGTATCAGCGTGATATATGGGACCTGTTATTACCCCAGTATCAGTGTGATATATGGGACCTGTTATTACCCCAGTATCAGTGTGATATATGGAACCTGTTATTACCCCAGTATCAGTGTGATATATGGGACCTGTTATTACCCCAGTATCAGTGTGATATATGGGACCTGTTATTACCCCAGTATCAGTATGATATATGGGACCTGTTATTACCCTAGTATCAGTGTGATATATGGGACCTGTTATTACACCAGTATCAGCGTGATATATGGAACCAGTTATTACCCCAGTATCAGTGTGATATATGGGACCAGTTATTACCCCAGTATCAGTGTGATATATGGGACCAGTTATTACCCCAGTATCAGTGTGATATATGGGACCTGTTATTACACCAGTATCAGCGTGATATATGGGACCTGTTATTACCCCAGTAACAGTGTGATATATGGAACCAGTTATTACCCCAGTATCAGTATTATATATGGGACCAGTTATTACCCCAGTATCAGCGTGATATATGGGACCAGTTATTACCCCAGTATCAGCGTGATATATGGGATCAGTTATTACCCCAGTATCAGTGTGATATATGGGACCTGTTATTACACCAGTATCAGCGTGATATATGGGACCTGTTATTACCCCAGTATCAGCGTGATATATGGGACCTGTTATTACCCTAGTATCAGTGTGATATATGGGACCTGTTATTACACCAGTATCAGCGTGATATATGGAACCAGTTATTACCCCAGTATCAGTGTGATATATGGGACCAGTTATTACCCCAGTATCAGTGTGATATATGGGACCAGTTATTACCCCAGTATCAGTGTGATATATGGGACCTGTTATTACACCAGTATCAGCGTGATATATGGGACCTGTTATTACCCCAGTAACAGTGTGATATATGGGACCTTTTATTACCCCAGTATCAGTGTGATATATGGGACCAGTTATTACCCCAGTATCAGTGTGATATATGGGACCTGTTATTACACCAGTATCAGCGTGATATATGGGACCTGTTATTACACCAGTATCAGCGTGATATATGGGACCTGTTATTACCCCAGTAACAGTGTGATATATGGAACCAGTTATTACCCCAGTATCAGTATGATATATGGGACCCGTTATTACCCCAGTATCAGCGTG
This sequence comes from Mixophyes australis, assembly GCA_036250195.1. Taxonomy (NCBI): domain Eukaryota; kingdom Metazoa; phylum Chordata; class Amphibia; order Anura; family Limnodynastidae; genus Mixophyes; species Mixophyes australis. Next base: position 292,242,973 of record JAVHZZ010000005.1, read on the forward strand.
ATATATGGGACCAGTTATTACCCCAGTATCAGCGTGATATATGGGACCAGTTATTACCCCAGTATCAGTGTGATATATGGGACCTGTTATTACACCAGTATCAGCGTGATATATGGGACCTGTTATTACCCCAGTATCAGCGTGATATATGGGACCTGTTATTACCCCAGTATCAGCGTGATATATGGGACCTGTTATTACCCCAGTATCAGTGTGATATATGGGACCTGTTATTACCCCAGTATCAGTGTGATATATGGAACCTGTTATTACCCCAGTATCAGTGTGATATATGGGACCTGTTATTACCCCAGTATCAGTGTGATATATGGGACCTGTTATTACCCCAGTATCAGTATGATATATGGGACCTGTTATTACCCTAGTATCAGTGTGATATATGGGACCTGTTATTACACCAGTATCAGCGTGATATATGGAACCAGTTATTACCCCAGTATCAGTGTGATATATGGGACCAGTTATTACCCCAGTATCAGTGTGATATATGGGACCAGTTATTACCCCAGTATCAGTGTGATATATGGGACCTGTTATTACACCAGTATCAGCGTGATATATGGGACCTGTTATTACCCCAGTAACAGTGTGATATATGGAACCAGTTATTACCCCAGTATCAGTATTATATATGGGACCAGTTATTACCCCAGTATCAGCGTGATATATGGGACCAGTTATTACCCCAGTATCAGCGTGATATATGGGATCAGTTATTACCCCAGTATCAGTGTGATATATGGGACCTGTTATTACACCAGTATCAGCGTGATATATGGGACCTGTTATTACCCCAGTATCAGCGTGATATATGGGACCTGTTATTACCCCAGTATCAGTGTGATATATGGGACCTGTTATTACCCCAGTATCAGTGTGATATATGGAACCTGTTATTACCCCAGTATCAGTGTGATATATGGGACCTGTTATTACCCCAGTATCAGTGTGATATATGGGACCTGTTATTACCCCAGTATCAGTGTGATATATGGGACCTGTTATTACCCCAGTATCAGTGTGATATATGGGACCTGTTATTACACCAGTATCAGTGTGATATATGGGACCTGTTATTACCCCAGTATCAGTGTGATATATGGGACCTGTTATTACCCCAGTATCAGTATGATATATGGGACCTGTTATTACCCTAGTATCAGTGTGATATATGGGACCTGTTATTACACCAGTATCAGCGTGATATATGGAACCAGTTATTACCCCAGTATCAGTGTGATATATGGGACCAGTTATTACCCCAGTATCAGTGTGATATATGGGACCAGTTATTACCCCAGTATCAGTGTGATATATGGGACCTGTTATTACACCAGTATTAGCGTGATATATGGGACCTGTTATTACCCCAGTAACAGTGTGATATATGGGACCTTTTATTACCCCAGTATCAGTGTGATATATGGGACCAGTTATTACCCCAGTATCAGTGTGATATATGGGACCTGTTATTACACCAGTATCAGCGTGATATATGGGACCTGTTATTACACCAGTATCAGCGTGATATATGGGACCTGTTATTACCCCAGTAACAGTGTGATATATGGAACCAGTTATTACCCCAGTATCAGTATGATATATGGGACCAGTTATTACCCCAGTATCAGCGTGATATATGGGACCAGTTATTACCCCAGTATCAGCGTGATATATGGGACCAGTTATTACCCCAGTATCAGTGTGATATATGGGACCTGTTATTACACCAGTATCAGCGTGATATATGGGACCTGTTATTACCCCAGTATCAGCGTGATATATGGGACCTGTTATTACCCCAGTATCAGCGTGATATATGGGACCTGTTATTACCCCAGTATCAGTGTGATATATGGGTCCTGTTATTACCCCAGTATCAGTGTGATATATGGAACCTGTTATTACCCCAGTATCAGTGTGATATATGGGACCTGTTATTACCCCAGTATCAGTGTGATATATGGGACCTGTTATTACCCCAGTATCAGTATGATATATGGGACCTGTTATTACCCTAGTATCAGTGTGATATATGGGACCTGTTATTACACCAGTATCAGCGTGATATATGGAACCAGTTATTACCCCAGTATCAGTGTGATATATGGGACCAGTTATTACCCCAGTATCAGTGTGATATATGGGACCTGTTATTACACCAGTATCAGCGTGATATATGGGACCTGTTATTACCCCAGTAACAGTGTGATATATGGAACCAGTTATTACCCCAGTATCAGTATTATATATGGGACCAGTTATTACCCCAGTATCAGCGTGATATATGGGACCAGTTATTACCCCAGTATCAGCGTGATATATGGGATCAGTTATTACCCCAGTATCAGTGTGATATATGGGACCTGTTATTACACCAGTATCAGTGTGATATATGGGACCTGTTATTACCCCAGTATCAGTGTGATATATGGGACCTGTTATTACCCCAGTATCAGTGTGATATATGGGACCTGTTATTACCCTAGTATCAGTGTGATATATGGGACCTGTTATTACACCAGTATCAGCGTGATATCTGGAACCAGTTATTACCCCAGTATCAGTGTGATATATGGGACCAGTTATTACCCCAGTATCAGTGTGATATATGGGACCAGTTATTACCCCAGTATCAGTGTGATATATGGGACCTGTTATTACACCAGTATCAGCGTGATATATGGGACCTGTTATTACCCCAGTAACAGTGTGATATATGGAACCAGTTATTACCCCAGTATCAGTATGATATATGGGACCAGTTATTACCCCAGTATCAGCGTGATATATGGGACCAGTTATTACCCCAGTATCAGCGTGATATATGGGACCAGTTATTACCCCAGTATCAGTGTGATATATGGGACCTGTTATTACACCAGTATCAGCGTGATATATGGGACCTGTTATTACCCCAGTATCAGCGTGATATATGGGACCTGTTATTACCCCAGTATCAGTGTGATATATGGGACCTGTTATTACACCAATAATTGGTCCTTACCTCTACACAATACAGCGGAGGGCATCTGGCAGCGCAGACTCCGATACCATTCACACAGCGACACATGTTACATCCGTCCTGCCAATCTGTGCCCGGCTGTAGACAATACAAACCCCATTGTTACATAACTGCTCCAGTAACGGTTGATAAATAATAACATCAGATCACTAATTAATGCCGTTCACCTTATTACAGTGATTGTGGGGTCCAGCACCCCAACATTAGGGATTTTGCCTGGTGTGCCTGACTCTTTTTTTTTTTTCCCCCCACCCGAGCGGAGGAAGGGTGGGAGGCGAGTGCGGGAGGGGGGCGCGAGCAGAGGTGCCGCAGGGGGGGGGGGGGGGGGGGGGGCGACAATCAAATCATTGTTGGTCAGTGGCAGCAACTGGCAACCAATCGTGAGGCTGCCTTTTGCTGATTGGCCTCAGACAGGAAGTGCTCACTTCAAATCCTGTCTGAGCAGTGAGGAGGGATGCAGCAGAGGTGCACCTAAAGGTGAGTGAGAGGTGCTGATGTCAGAGTGTGTGTGTGTGTGTTGACAACGGGGCTTATAGCAATGTAGTGTGTCAGGTAGGTAGTGGCTAATTAATGGGTGTTATTTTGTTTGTGGGGTGATGGTGGGGCAATTTAATTTAATAGTGGGGTTGGTGCAGGCTTATCAATGTAGGGTAGGATGATTAATTTAATGTTGGGGTGGTTTGGGCTCTATTAATTAAATGTGTGGCAGAGTTTTGGAAACAGGATTGCGATTTCTTAAAAGTGAATGCAAATTATTTAATGTATGGTAGGAAATAGGTTTATTTAATAAAAGTGATTACAATTAATGTTGGGGTTGTTTGGGGGGAAATAGTTCTTTTTATTAAAGGTGAATAAAATTATTTTACAGTTGGGCTGGTTACAAGAAAGGGGCACTAATAATAAAACATGAATTGTTTTGATTTAATGTCGGACTGCATAGAGACAGGGAGGCCTATTGTATTCACTCATTGCTGGTATTTCTATATAATGTACCTATTATATTTCCAAACAGGAACCCAACATTCCAGGATCTAGACAAGCACAACTGAGCTTAGGACCCAAGCGGCAGCAACAAGTATTGAAAGCAGGAAGAACAGGTAGCTGAGAGCAGGACATTCTGCCAACTGTCAACTGTCCTGATTCTGGTGGGGCAGTCCTGAGTTTGAGGACAGACCCACTCAGTCAGGACTTTGTCCCGACTACAGGGACAGTTGGGAGGCATGTCCCACTTTACACTGCTCTGCTCATGAAGGGGGAGCTGCCTGCACCTAACAGTAGTGCACACAGCATTGCTCGTGTATTTGGAAGAGTAGGAGTGCTACCTAGCACTGTCTAATATTGTAGCCACGCCCCCATGCACGCTGGTCACGCCCACTGGTGGTGTGCCGTCGAAACCCACCTTCCTCAAATCCTGCGTTTGCCCCTGACACACACACTGAGCAGAATTGTGTTGGATGTTTGGGGAGGGACAGTGAGTTTCAAGAAACAAGAGTCAGAAAAGGAGTCCCAGGTCTTGATTGAATTATCCATGGAGGGTCAGTCAGTGGATGTATTGGGTGATGGGACTTCAGCAGATCCATTGCATTCCCCTGGAATTAAAAGTTTTAATGCCTATGGGCCCTTCACTGCATTTTGTATGGGGGTGGAAAGGGCCAGCGAAGGATGCTGTTCGGTGACCCTGTCTCCCCACACAGATTTGCTGGGGGTTGTGAGTTCCAGATACAGACCAGTGGAGAAAGAAATGGGGCTATTGGAGTTTGCCCCAGTGCTGCTCAGTGACTGCAGTGGCTGAGATTTGTGTAGCGCCACCGGACATATTGACATGTACTGTTTCCTCTGATGCTTGTTTAATCAAGCAGCCCCTTCCATCATGGGATTTGCTTGGCCCTACACCCTGGAACATCGGTGGGGAACTCAGAAACTATAGTCTGCGGCCTGCAATCCCCCTAGACCCAGGTGACACCCCGACGGGTCAATTCAGTGGATTAGACCAGAGAATTTGGACTCGGGGGAGGAAGTTTGCTTGGGGCATGGGTTAAAAAAGTGGGGGAGGAATGGGGTGAAACGAGGTATTAATATCACCTCAACCAGTCTGTACCTCGTTTCTCACAAGCTGTGGACTATACAAAAATACTTCTAGCCCTCTGGTTCCCCATATTTGTCAATCATATTTATACTTGTATATATTCTATTTGCAAGTAGTTAAAATGTCTGCCGGCATGGTGTTCTTATCTTGCAGACTAGTCCATTGTCTCAGCCTAGGCGAAAGGATTATTGTCCACCAGTCCTGTATGAATGTACATCACATAAGGGGGGGCTTTAGGTGTGTGTGTGTGTGTGTGTGTGTGTGTGCGTGCGTGTGTGTGAGCATAGGGAAAAGGTCAACAGATAGATCACTGCATTATATATTTAAAAGTAATGTCTCTGGACTGTAGCCTTACTTGTTTAAACAACTTCTGCTGTGTAGCCACAGAACAATACCTGTCGCTAATTGTATCAGGAGCAAATAATCTGCTATCTGTGAAAAGGTAAACGCAGAAAAGGACCAATCAGACAGGTCCTGGAACTCCAACTAAGGTCATTTCTATCTTTAAATACCAACCCCAGAGAAAAGTAAATTGCCATTCACTACCCAGTGATAGCTGAAGTCAGGCTGGCGTTGAGATATATTAATCTCTGCCCTGACAGGAAAGGGACAATCAGTCCCTGGAGTACTGCCGTTGTCCTGATTGACCTCTCCAGGTCTTGGGGAGCTGTGTGTCCGCTATAAGCGGAGTGACAGTGACTCAGGAAGATGGATGGATAGACAGCAGTCCCTGAGAGTGAAAAGGATACTGGTGAGATTTTTTATACTTCAACTTTCTTTATTAGAAGGATTGATACATTTAACCCAGAGGTCTCTTGTCCTCCTGTTGTTTTGTATCTTTAATTCTACACTGACATCTTTCTGGCACTGAGAAGTTATCACCATTTTCTTTATAAGTGACTGGGATATATCGACCTCCTTTACGGCGTCTTACACTGTTCTCTCTGAATGTGGCTCTTGCTGTCTCCTACTCTAAACACAACATCATTAATAGTGAATAGCTTCCAATATCGTCCCTCTATATAAGTCAGTTACTCATTACTGTGGTGCCTGAGGAGATGGGGAAAGGATTTTCTATGGTATCTGAGGGTAGGACAGAATCGCTAAAATCAGAAGTTCTGATGGACGGAGACGTGAAGATGACGGGTTCGGGGGTGCGGGGTTACGTACCTGGTAGATCTGTCCTTCATGTTCACACTCACAATAAGCAGGGCTAACACACCTCCCGGTGCTGCTCCGATACATCCCAGCCTCACATATGCATCCACCTGCTCCCCCGGTACTACAATTCCTCCATGGTTCTTCAAATACTTCCTGACAGGTCCGTTCACAGAACTCTCCATCCTGGGAGTGACGTCTCCATTTCTCAGCACTGGGGCAACCTAAACCGAGAAACCCAGGATATCGTGAGAATAGAAAATGCAAAAGCTGAGATCTCAGTATACTCTGTGCAGTGTGTGAGGCGGATACAGTGTATTAGGTGTAACCCGGTGCAGTGTGTGAGGCGGATACAGTGTATTAGGTGTAACCCGGTGCAGTGTGTGAGGCGGATACAGTGTACTAGGTGTAACCCGGTGCAGTGTGTGGGGCGGATACAGTGTACTAGGTGTAACCCAGTGCAGTGTGTGAGGCGGATACAGTGTACTAGGTGTAACCCGGTGCAGTGTGTGAGGTGGATACAGTGTATTCGGTGTAACCCGGTGCAGTGTGTGAGGCGGATACAGTGCATTAGGTGTAACCCAGTGCAGTGTGTGAGGCGGATACAGTGTACTAGGTGTAACCCGGTGCAGTGTGTGGGGCGGATACAGTGTACTAGGTGTAACCCGGTACAGTGTGTGAGGGTGGATACAGTGTACTAGGTGTAACCCGGTACAGTGTGTGAGGCGGATACAGTGTACTAGGTGTAACCTGGTGCAGTGTGTGAGGCGGATACAGTGTATTAGGTGAAACCCGGTGCAGTGTGTAGGTGGATACAGTGTATTAGGTGTAACTTGGTGCAGTGTGTAGGTGGATACAGTGTATTAGGTGTAACCCAGTGCAGTGTGTGAGGCGGATACAGTGTATTAGGTGGATACAGTGTATTAGGTGTAACCCAATGCAGTGTGTGAGGCGGATACAGTGTATTAGGTGTAACCCGGTGCAGTGTGTAGGTGGATACAGTGTATTAGGTGTAACCTGGTGCAGTGTGTGAGGTGGATACAGTATATTAGGTGTAACCCGGTGCAGTGTGTGAGGCGGATACAGTGTATTAGGTGTAACCTGGTGCAGTGTGTAGGTGGATACAGTGTATTAGGTGTAACCCGGTGCAGTGTGTAGGTGGATACAGTGTATTAGGTGTAACCCGGTAGAGTGTGTGAGGCGGATACAGTGTATTAGGTGTAACCCGTTGCAGTGTGTGAGGCGGATACAGTGTATTAGGTGTAACCCGGCGCAGTGTGTGAAGCGGATACAGTGTATTAGATATAACCCGGTGCAGTGTGTAGGTGGATACAGTGTATTAGGTGTAAACCCGGTGCAGTGTGTGAGGTGGATACAGTGTATTAGGTGTAACCTGGTGCAGTGTGTGAGGCGGATACAGTGTACTAGGTGTAACCCGGTGCAGTGTGTGGGTGGATACAGTGTACTAGGTGTAACCCGGTGCAGTGTGTGAGGTGGATACAGTGTACTAGGTGTAACCCGGTGCAGTGTGTGAGGCGGATACAGTGTACTAGGTGTAACCTGGTGCAGTGTGTGAGGCGGATACAGTGTATTAGGTGAAACCCGGTGCAGTGTGTAGGTGGATACAGTGTATTAGGTGTGACTTGGTGCAGTGTGTAGGTGGATACAGTGTATTAGGTGTAACCCGGTGCAGTGTGTGAGGCGGATACAGTGTATTAGGTGGATACAGTGTATTAGGTGTAACCCGGTGCAGTGTGTGAGGCGAATACAGCGTATTAGGTGTAACCCGGTGCAGTGTGTAGGTGGATACAGTGTATTAGGTGTAACCTGGTGCAGTGTGTGAGGTGGATACAGTATATTAGGTGTAACCCGGTGCAGTGTGTGAGGCGGATACAGTGTATTAGGTGTAACCCGGTGCAGTGTGTAGGTGGATACAGTGTATTAGGTGTAACCCGGTGCAGTGTGTAGGTGGATACAGTGTATTAGGTGTAACCCGGTAGAGTGTGTGAGGCGGATACAGTGTATTAGGTGTAACCCGTTGCAGTGTGTGAGGCGGATACAGTGTATTAGGTGTAACCCGGCACAGTGTGTGAAGCGGATACAGTGTATTAGGTGTAACCCGGTGCAGTGTGTAGGTGGATACAGTGTATTAGGTGTAAACCCGGTGCAGTGTGTGAGGTGGATACAGTGTATTAGGTGTAACCTGGTGCAGTGTGTGAGGCGGATACAGTGTACTAGGTGTAACCCGGTGCAGTGTGTGGGTGGATACAGTGTACTAGGTGTAACCCGGTGCAGTGTGTGAGGTGGATACAGTGTACTAGGTGTAACCCGGTACAGTGTGTGAGGCGGATACAGTGTACTAGGTGTAACCCGGTGCAGTGTGTGAGGTGGATACAGTGTACTAGGTGTAACCTGGTGCAGTGTGTGAGGCGGATACAGTGTATTAGGTGAAACCCGGTGCAGTGTGTAGGTGGATACAGTGTATTAGGTGTAACTTGGTGCAGTGTGTAGGTGGATACAGTGTATTAGGTGTAACCCGGTGCAGTGTGTGAGGCGGATACAGTGTATTAGGTGTAACCCGGTGCAGTGTGTAGGTGGATACAGTGTATTAGGTGTAACCTGGTGCAGTGTGTGAGGTGGATACAGTATATTAGGTGTAACCCGGTGCAGTGTGTGAGGCGGATACAGTGTATTAGGTGTAACCTGGTGCAGTGTGTAGGTGGATACAGTGTATTAGGTGTAACCCGGTGCAGTGTGTAGGTGGATACAGTGTATTAGGTGTAACCCGGTAGAGTGTGTGAGGCGGATACAGTGTATTAGGTGTAACCCGGTGCAGTGTGTGAGGCGGATACAGTGTATTAGGTGTAACCCGGCGCAGTGTGTGAAGCGGATACAGTGTATTAGGTGTAACCCGGTGCAGTGTGTAGGTGGATACAGTGTATTAGGTGTAAACCCGGTGCAGTGTGTGAGGTGGATACAGTGTATTAGGTGTAACCTGGTGCAGTGTGTGAGGCGGATACAGTGTACTAGGTGTAACCCGGTGCAGTGTGTGGGGCGGATACAGTGTACTAGGTGTAACCTGGTGCAGTGCGTGAGGCGGATACATTGTATTAGGTGTAACCCGGTACAGTGTGTGGGTGGATACAGTGTATTAGGTGTAACCCGATGCAGTGTGTGGGTGGATACAGTGGATTAGGTGCAACCCGATGCAGTGTGTAGGTGGATACAGTGTACTAGGTGTAACCCGGTGCAGTGTGTGGGGCGGATACAGTGTACTAGGTGTAACCCAGTGCAGTGTGTGAGGCGGATACAGTGTACTAGGTGTAACCCGGTGCAGTGTGTAGGTGGATACAGTGTATTAGGTGTAACCCGGTGCAGTGTGTGAGGTGGATACAGTGTATTAGGTGTAACCTGGTGCAGTGTGTGAGGTGGATACAGTGTATTAGGTGTAACCTGGTGCAGTGTGTGAGGTGGATACAATGTATTAGGTGTAACCCGGTGCAGTGTGTGAGGCGGATACAGTGTATTAGGTGTAACCCGGTGCAGTGTGTAGGTGGATTCAGTGTATTAGGTGTAACCCGGTGCAGTGTGTAGGTGGATACAGTGTATTAGGTGTAACCCGGTGCAGTGTGTAGGTGGATACAGTGTATTAGGTGTAACCCGGTGCAGTGTGTGAGGCGGATACAGTGTATTAGGTGTAACCCGTTGCAGTGTGTGAGGCGGATACAGTGTATTAGGTGTAACCAGGCGCAGTGTGTGAAGCGGATACAGTGTATTAGGTGTAACCCGGTGCAGTGTGTAGGTGGATACAGTGTATTAGGTGTAAACCCGGTGCAATGTGTGAGGTGGATACAGTGTATTAGGTGTAACCTGGTGCAGTGTGTGAGGCGGATACAGTGTACTAGGTGTAACCCGGTGCAGTGCGTGAGGCGGATACATTGTATTAGGTGTAACCCGGTGCAGTGTGTAGGTGGATACAGTGTACTAGGTGTAACCCGGTGCAGTGTGTGGGGCGGATACAGTGTACTAGGTGTAACCTGGTGCAGTGCGTGAGGCGGATACATTGTATTAGGTGTAACCCGGTGCAGTGTGTGAGGTGGATACAGTGTACTAGGTGTAACCCGGTGCAGTGTGTGGGGCGGATACAGTGTACTAGGTGTAACCCAGTGCAGTGTGTGAGGCGGATACAGTGTACTAGGTGTAACCCGGTGCAGTGTGTGAGGTGGATACAGTGTATTAGGTGTAACCCAATGCAGTGTGTAGGTGGATACAGTGTATTAGGTGTAACCCGGTGCAGTGTGTAGGTGGATACAGTGTGCTAGGTGTAACCCGGTGCAGTGTGTGGGGCGGATACAGTGTACTAGGTGTAACCTGGTGCAGTGCGTGAGGCGGATACATTGTATTAGGTGTAACCCGGTGCAGTGTGTGAGGTGGATACAGTGTACTAGGTGTAACCCGGTGCAGTGTGTGGGGCGGATAGTGTACTAGGTGTAACCCGGTGCAGTGTGTGAGGTGGATACAGTGTATTAGGTGTAACCCAATGCAGTGTGTAGGTGGATACAGTGTATTAGGTGTAACCCGGTGCAGTGTGTAGGTGGATACAGTGTACTAGGTGTAACCCGGTGCAGTGTGTGGGGCGGATACAGTGTACTAGGTGTAACCCAGTGCAGTGTGTGAGGCGGATACAGTGTACTAGGTGTAACCCGGTGCAGTGTGTGAGGTGGATACAGTGTACTAGGTGTAACCCGCTGCAGTGTGTGGGGCGGATACAGTGTACTAGGTGTAACCCAGTGCAGTGTGTGAGGCGGATACAGTGTACTAGGTGTAACCCGGTGCAGTGTGTGAGGTGGATACAGTGTATTAGGTGTAACCCGGTGTAGTGTGTGAGGTGGATACAGTGTACTAGGTGTAACCCAGTGCAGTGTGTGAGGTGGATACAGTGTATTAGGTGTAACCCGGTGCAGTGTGTGGGGCGGATACAGTGTACTAGGTGTAACCCAGTGCAGTGTGTGAGGCGGATACAGTGTACTAGGTGTAACCCGGTGCAGTGTGTGAGGTGGATACAGTGTATTCGGTGTAACCCGGTGCAGTGTGTGAGGCGGATACAGTGCATTAGGTGTAACCCAGTGCAGTGTGTGAGGCGGATACAGTGTACTAGGTGTAACCCGGTGCAGTGTGTGGGGCGGATACAGTGTACTAGGTGTAACCCGGTGCAGTGTGTGAGGTGGATACAGTGTATTAGGTGTAACCCGGTGCAGTGTGTGAGGTGGATACAGTGTATTAGGTGTAACCCGATGCAGTGTGTCGGTGGATACAGTGTACTAGGTGTAACCTGGTGCAGTGCGTGAGGCGGATACAGTGTATTAGGTGTAACCTAGTGCAGTGTGTGAGGCGGATACATTGTATTAGGTGTTACCTGGTGCAGTGTGTAGGTGGATACAGTGTATTAGGTGTAACCCGGTGCAGTGTGTAGGTGGATACAGTGTTTTAGGTGTAACCCGGTGCAGTGTGTAGGTGGATACAGTGTATTAGGTGTAACCCGGTGCAGTGTGTGAGGTGGATACAGTGTATTAGGTGTAATCCGGTGCAGTGTGTGAGGTGGATACAGTGTACTAGGTGTAACCCGGTGCAGTGTGTGGGGCGGATAGTGTACTAGGTGTAACCCGGTGCAGTGTGTGAGGTGGATACAGTGTATTAGGTGTAACCCAATGCAGTGTGTAGGTGGATACAGTGTATTAGGTGTAACCCGGTGCAGTGTGTAGGTGGATACAGTGTACTAGGTGTAACCCGGCGCAGTGTGTGGGGCGGATACAGTGTACTAGGTGTAACCCAGTGCAGTGTGTGAGGCGGATACAGTGTACTAGGTGTAACCCGGTGCAGTGTGTGAGGTGGATACAGTGTACTAGGTGTAACCCGCTGCAGTGTGTGGGGCGGATACAGTGTACTAGGTGTAACCCAGTGCAGTGTGTGAGGCGGATACAGTGTACTAGGTGTAACCCGGTGCAGTGTGTGAGGTGGATACAGTGTATTAGGTGTAACCCGGTGTAGTGTGTGAGGTGGATACAGTGTACTAGGTGTAACCCAGTGCAGTGTGTGAGGTGGATACAGTGTATTAGGTGTAACCCGGTGCAGTGTGTGGGGCGGATACAGTGTACTAGGTGTAACCCAGTGCAGTGTGTGAGGCGGATACAGTGTACTAGGTGTAACCCGGTGCAGTGTGTGAGGTGGATACAGTGTATTCGGTGTAACCCGATGCAGTGTGTGAGGCGGATACAGTGCATTAGGTGTAACCCAGTGCAGTGTGTGAGGCGGATACAGTGTACTAGGTGTAACCCGGTGCAGTGTGTGGGGCGGATACAGTGTACTAGGTGTAACCCGGTGCAGTGTGTGAGGTGGATACAGTGTATTAGGTGTAACCCGGTGCAGTGTGTGAGGTGGATACAGTGTATTAGGTGTAACCCGGTGCAGTGTGTCGGTGGATACAGTGTACTAGGTGTAACCTGGTGCAGTGCGTGAGGCGGATACAGTGTATTAGGTGTAACCTAGTGCAGTGTGTGAGGCGGATACATTGTATTAGGTGTTACCTGGTGCAGTGTGTAGGTGGATACAGTGTATTAGGTGTAACCCGGTGCAGTGTGTAGGTGGATACAGTGTTTTAGGTGTAACCCGGTGCAGTGTGTAGGTGGATACAGTGTATTAGGTGTAACCCGGTGCAGTGTGTGAGGTGGATACAGTGTATTAGGTGTAACCCGGTGCAGTGTGTGAGGTGGATACAGTGTATTAGGTGTAACCCAGTGCAGTGTGTGAGGCGGATACAGTGTATTAGGTGTAACCCTTTGCAGTGTGTGAGGTGGATACAGTGTATTAGGTGTAACCCGGTGCAGTGTGTAGGTGGATACAGTGTACTAGGTGTAACCCGGTGCAGTGTGTGAGGCGGATACAGTGTATTAGGTGTAACCCGGTGCAGTGTGTGAGGCGGATACAGTGTATTAGGTGTATCCCGGCGCAGTGTGTAGGTGGACACAGTGTACTAGGTGTAACCCGGTGCAGTGTGTGAGGCGGATACAGTGTATTAGGTGTAACCCGGTGCAGTGTGTAGGAGGATACAGTGTATTAGGTGTAACCCGGTGCAGTGTGTGAGGCGGATAAAGTGTACTAGGTGTAACCCGATGCAGTGTGTGAGGCGGATACAGTGTATTAGGTGTAACCCGGTGCAGTGTGAGGTGGATACAGTGTATTAGGTGTAACCCGTTGCAGTGTGAGGTGGATACAGTGTATTAGGTGTAACCCGGTGCAGTGTGAGGTGGATACAGTGTATTAGGTGTAACCCGGCGCAGTGTGAGGTGGATACAGTGTATTAGGTGTAACCTGGTGCAGTGTGTGAGGTGGATACAGTGTATTCGGTGTAACCCGGTGCAGTGTGTGAGGCGGATACAGTGTATTAGGTGTAACCCAGTGCAATGTGTGAGGCGGATACAGTGTACTAGGTGTAACCCGGTGCAGTGTGAGGTGGATACAGTGTATTAGGTGTAACCCGGTGCAGTGTGTAGGAGGATACAGTGTATTAGGTGTAACCCGGTGCAGTGTATAGGTGGATACAGTGTATTAGGTGTAACCCGCTGCAGTGTGTAGGAGGATACAGTGTATTAGGTGTAACCCGGTGCAGTGTGTGAGGCTGATACAGTGTACTAGGTGTAACCCAATGCAGTGTGTAGGTGGATACAGTGTATTAGGTGTAACCCGCTACAGTGTGTGAGGCGGATACAGTGTATTAGCTGTAACCCGGTGCAGTGTGTAGGTGGATACAGTGTATTAGGTGTAACCTGGTGCAGTGTGTGAGGCGGATACAGTGTATTAGGTGTAACCCGGTGCAGTGTGTGAGGCGGATACAGTGTATTAGGTGTATCCCGGCGCAGTGTGTAGGTGGACACAGTGTACTGGGTGTAACCCGGTGCAGTGTGTGAGGCGGATACAGTGTATTAGGTGTAACCCGGCGCAGTGTGTAGAAGGATACAGTGTATTAGGTGTAACCCGGTGCAGTGTGTGAGGCGGATACAGTGTATTAGGTGTAACCCGGCGCAGTGTGTGAGGCGGATAAAGTGTACTAGGTGTTACCCGGTGCAGTGTGTGAGGCGGATACAGTGTATTAGGTGTAACCCGGTGCAGTGTGAGGTGTATACAGTGTATTAGGTGTAACCCGGTGCAGTGTGAGGTGGATACAGTGTATTAGGTGTAACCCGGTGCAGTGTGAGGTGGATACAGTGTATTAGGTGTAACCCGGTGCAGTGTGAGGTGGATACAGTGTATTAGGTGTAACCTGGTGCAGTGTGTGAGGCGGATACAGTGTATTAGGTGTAACCCTGTGCAGTGTGAGGTGGATACAGTGTATTAGGTGTACCCCGGTGCAGTGTATAGGTGGTTACAGTGTATTAGGTGTAACCCGGTGCAGTGTGAGGTGGATACAGTGTATTAGGTGTAACCCGGTGCAGTGTGTAGGAGGATACAGTGTATTAGGTGTAACCTGGTGCAGTGTATAGGTGGATACAGTGTATTAGGTGTAACCCGGTGCAGTGTGTAGGATGATACAGAGTATTAGGTGTAACCCGGTGCAGTGTGTGAGGCTGATACAGTGTACTAGGTGTAACCCGGTGCAGTGTGTAGGAGGATACAGTGTACTAGGTGTAACCCGGTGCAGTGTGTGAGGCGGATACAGTGTATTAGGTGTAACCCGGTGCAGTGTGTGAGGCGGATACAGTGTATTAGGTGTAACCCGGTGCAGTGTGAGGTGGATACAGTGTATTAGGTGTAACCCGGTGCAGTGTGTAGGAGGATACAGTGTATTAGGTGTAACCTGGTGCAGTGTGTGAGGCGGATACAGTGTACTAGGTGTAACCCGGTGCAGTGTGTGAGGCGGATACAGTGTATTAGGTGTAACCCGGTGCAGTGTGTAGGTGGATACAGTGTATCAGATATGATCAGTGTATCAGATATGATCAGAGCAGCCTATCAGATACATGGTGGGTGCACGCACTGCAGTCTGGGAGTTCACATATCCTGTGGCGGGTTGCAGGCCCTATACATTCCTTCCCACCATACAGACGCTGCTGAATCTGCTGCCGCTGTGAGATCTGGATGCCGCTGCCACAAGTAACTGAGCACTGAGTCCAGTCTGACCACTGGGACCACTGGCAGTGCACTGGAAACAGAGAAACGCATTTAGAAACATTCATAGATAGACTATAGAAAATGGCCAGAAAACACTGAGACAGAGCGAGCTGGCGCATAATGGTAACGAGAACATTGGTCTGTGCACTGACAAATACTATTACTGGGACCAGAACACAGAAAAAATGCTCTAATGTATACAGAGAGAATGTTCATATTACCGTCACAGTTCTCCACTGTACAGGTGAAGTTTCCCATTTGACAGGTGCTGGAAGACAGAATCCACATGTACATAAAGTAATTCTCAAGACACCACGTGTAATGTTATATGTTACCTGCAATAACACCCGTGTCCTCACTGAATTCTCTTACCAGCTGTTACATTGTGGTATATAACCTGTACTCTCTCTTACCAGCTGTTACATTGTGGTATATAACCTGTACTCTCACTTACCAGCTGTTACATTGTGGTATATAACCTGTACTCTCTCTTACCAGCTGTTACATTGTGGTATATAACCTGTACTCTCTCTTACCAGCTGTTACATTGTGGTATATAACCTGCACTCTCTCTTACCAGCAGTTACATTGTGGTATATAACCTGTACTCTCTCTTACCAGCTGTTACATTGTGGTATATAACCTGTACTCTCTCTTACCAGCTGTTACATTGTGGTATATAACCTGTACTCTCTCTTACCAGCTGTTACATTGTGGTATATAACCTGTACTCTCTCTTACCAGCAGTTACATTGTGGTATATAACCTGTACTCTCTCTTACCAGCTGTTACATTGTGGTATATAACCTGTACTCTCTCTTACCAGCAGTTACATTGTGGTATATAACATGTACTCTCTCTTACCAGCTGTTACATTGTGGTATATAACCTGTACTCTCTCTTACCAGCAGTTACATTGTGGTATATAACCTGTACTCTCTCTTACCAGCTGTTACATTGTGGTATATAACCTGTACTCTCTCCTACCAGCGGTTACATTGTGGTATATAACCTGTACTCTCTCTTACCAGCAGTTACATTGTGGTATATAACCTGTACTCTCTCTTACCAGCAGTTACATTGTGGTATATAACCCGTACTCTCTCTTACCTGCTGTTACATTGTGGTATATAACCTGTACTCTCTCTTACCAGCTGTTACATTGTGGTATATAACCTGTACTCTCTCCTACCAGTGGTTACATTGTGGTATATAACCTGTACTCTCTCTTTAAAGCTGTTACATTGTGGTATATAACCTGTACTCTCTCTTACCAGCTGTTACATTGTGGTATATAACCTGTACTCTCTCTTACCAGCTGTTACATTGTGGTATATAACCTGTACTCTCTCTTACCTGCTGTTACATTGTGGTATATAACCTGTACTCTCTCTTACCAGCTGTTACATTGTGGTATATGACCTGTACTCTCTCTTACCAGCAGTTACATTGTGGTATATAACCTGTACTCTCTCTTACCAGCTGTTACATTGTGGTATATAACATGTACTCTCTCTTACCAGCTGTTACATTGTGGTATATGACCTGTACTCTCTCTTACCAGCTGTTACATTGCAGTATAGAACCTGTACTCTCTCTTACCAGTTGTTGCACTGGTGATATAGAACTGTTCCCGTCGGATATTCTTTCTTCATTTCTTCCAGTGTAAGATTGGCAGCCCAGGGCAGAATAGTTGATTGTGGCAGGAGACAGGAGCACATCTCTGGGGTCACACAGGCTCCGTCCTGCAGGACCTGTAAATGAATTATTGTATTACTAACACATAGTAACACATAGCAGGAGAAGGGGTATATTAACTTACTGCTGAGTCCTGTATCTACAGCCAGTGGGGGAGGCAGACATCATTTTCAGGTTATGCTCCATCATTAGGAGGCCTTGACCCCCCCCCCCCCCCTTTCCCCACCTCTGCACAACTTTGGAGTGAAATCCTCAGGCTTATCTATGTTATTACCTGACCTCAGAGGTGGTGCAGACACCCCCCTAATATGTGTGATAGAGTGTTTATGTCCCCTCACTCTGCTCATTTCCAGCATCAGTACATCTGATGAATGACATGTTGCAAAGTATATTTGATTGAACAAAATACTGGAAGTAATAGCATTCTTTTCCAAGGGGCCAATCAGCGTACAATGCAGCTATCTGGATATGAAATATGCTGTTTGCATTAGTATTGTTGTACATTTAGCCCCAACCAGTGAATCATTATAATCTCTGCCACATTATATTATTCAGGCTGTGAATATAAAGGACAGCTGAGAGGATGAAGACTGAAGACATTAGAGATGAAGTAATATAAATGTATCAATCAGGAACGGGTACACGGCAATGTCCAAGTGCTGGATGTCCCAGTGGGCACCCAGTCACTGCCTAGGGAAGCTCTTCTCTGAGACTTGTCAGAGAAGCTGCAGAGAAGTCACCAGCACTGGCGGAAGCTACAGAATATTGGTTTTAATAGAAGTATTTTAAGTTTTATTTGATTTATTTTTTAAAAACTGCACAAAATATATGTATGAAACTGTTTAATTGGCGGCTGATTGTCCATACACACGTTACACCTATAACGTGTATTTTGAGCATGTAGCGATCACTCCTGACGAAACGCGTTGAGGGTTTGTCTGATGACAAGTTTTTATTACATTGGCTGTATAGGATTGTGTGCTGTGAACACCTGCGGTGGATCAAAGAAATATACAGCTTTTAGCGGATGTGTGTCTACATACATGCAGTTTTGGTACATGGTGAATCTTTGTATCCTTGTTTTAATAAATTATTTTAATGATATTACTCTTGATATTTAGATTGAACTACTCTCCCGTGGGGACTGAATATTTGAAGGGGCAGATGCAGGGATTACGATCCACGTGTTATAAATACTGAAAGTGTCACTTCTTATTTTGAAGAACTGTCACTGGAATATATGTAATTATACCATCGGTGCTTGAGAGACATTTTATTGAGAACTATTTGCGCACTGTAATTTCTTGGTTTATTTTTATGATGGGTATCAATGCAAACATCATATTTCAGTTGTTGTTTTTTTTCTTTTTGTAACATTGACCCACTGAAAACTAATTTTGAGTTGCAGTGTTTTGAAAAAAAAATATTACAGAACAAAATTTCAGAGTAGGATTTGATGTGCGGTACAATGAGGGAATTGGGAACAGGTCTGAATATGTTTGTAAGACACATATTGACGGACAGGCATTGTATTGTGTGTTATGATGACATACAGGGAATGAGTTGCACATAGGTTGGGTAAATGTAGCGACTGGAATCTACTCCCTGATCGGTGACAGAATCGGCCATGTTGTCGGAGAACATTCTTATATTGTACATCTTACATAAACCTCAAGAAATAACTTCTCAGTGACATGATAATGAGTTAATATTGCGTGTTGGAGACATGACATAATATATTATGAACCTGTATAAATTACTAACAAAGCTCTAATTTGTCTTTTACAAAACTAGATTTTCATTGTCCGGGAGAACGATAAGAGGATTCTCCAAGCTGCTGTGTTTAGAGACCCCATTGGCTCCTCCCTGCCCCCACCTGGGATATGACAACAAAAGGGAGGGAGAAGTGGGTGACTGCACTACTGCTGCCAGCATGCCCTGAATACACACTACTAACGAAGTTATTATAAACATTACAGAGGATCACACAGCGAGCAAAGAGTTCATCCCACAGACAATCAGAAACCTCCCAGGAGAACATCCAAGGAGAACATAGGGGCACCTGGTGTTTGAGTATCTAGGACCGTGACGGACCGCGGTGGGGTTCCATCAGATCAGTCCTCGTGGTCAGTGCTTGATGCAGTATCACCCCCTGCCCACACTCGGCAGCTGAGAACAGAGGTGGCATGAGGTAGTCCTATGTCTAGAGCGGGCATACGGACGGAGTGTAAGATACCCTCTGCCATGCTCCAACAGATGGCTAGTACCTACCCCTTGGTATACAGGTGAGAACTATCAGTAAACAGGCTCCGCTCTGGATGGCAGAGCAGCGGGAGTGTTCTGCCTCTGTGGGTACAATATGATTCTGCTGCCCAGTTACCCACCTTTCCTGGGGGGCAGGAGCAGCCGGACTCACAGGTCTCATTGATGCAGATGGTGTCAAGTCGGAGGTCAGCGCAGGTGTGAGGACAGGAATTGGCGCAGTCACCGTAAACCTTATCTCCAGGACAAGCTGGTGAGAGATGAGAGGATATAATATGGATATTTACCAGGATATAAGGATGTGTAGCCAGGATGAGAGAGGGTAGAGGGGGTCATGATAGAAGTGGTCACATATATCCAGTGTATTACCACATTACTGGAGAGGGAGAGAAGTATTAGAAATATTACTTCACTGAAAGGGTAGTAGAGAGGTGGAGTAGTCTTCCAACTGAGGTGGTAGAGACTAATACATAAGACTTTACAGATCAAGCAGAGTGTGGGGTCATCGGCTACAACGGGGCAGCCTGAGTGCTCCGGTGGTAATCGGTATCCCGATGCTGGGGAGCCGTGTGGTTCTTATCTCTCATCACAAACCATCTCTGTGTTCTTCCACGTCTATCCTGTACCTGGGGTGCAGTTGTGGGAGTTGCAGGTTCGGTGGAGGGTCAGCGGAGAGGGGCAGGGTTCTCCATCCGGATCAGCGGGTACCAGGACCATTCTGTGCCTCTCGGACATCCCACCGCCACAGCTGTCACTGCACTCGCTCCACTCGGACCAGTCGCTCAGCACACAGGCCACTGGAAGGGTTAAAGATAACATGGTGACACAGGAATATTTATAAACATTTACTGACGACCAACATGTGTTACTGACACATTATCTATGTAACTTTAAAATGTATCAAAAAGTAAAAATAACGACATATGGAAAAAAGGGTCCAGGGACCGAAAACAGGAGGCTGATATCTCTGATCCAAATCCACTGGTGAATGTTATGTGCAATTCAGGTCGTTATTTACCAATTGATATCATCCCATAACGGATACAATATATAAATCCACCACAGGGTGGCGCTTTCTGGTATCAGTCTATTTCTACATTAACTAAACAACTGATTAATGTGGCAGTAGTTATAGGGACGCTGATAATTACACCACCTATGTAGCCTGCTGAAAATCACGGCCGCTGGGACTCACGTCTCAAGTATAGGAATAGGGTTAGGGGTTAGGGGTAGGTTTAGGGTTAGAGGGTTATGGTTAGTGTTAGGGGTAGGGTTACGCATAGAGTTAGGGTTAGGTATAGGGTTGGGGTTATGGGGCCTGATTCATTAAGGATCTTAAATGAAGAGGATTCTTATTTCAGTCTCCTGGACAAAACCATGTTACAATGCAAGGGGTGCAAATGAGTGTTCTGTTTAGCACATAAGTTAAATACTGACTGTTTTTTCATGTAACACACATATCAACTTTAAATTTCAGTGTACAAATAAGCTATCAAGTATTTGTGTGTTACATGAATACACAGTCAGTATTTAACTTATGTGCTAAACAGAACACTCATTTGCACCCCTTGCATTGTAACATGGTTTTGTCCCGGTGTCAGGATCTGCCTGCAAGCCACTCGCAGTACATACTGCTTTGCATGGCAGCTCCTGCCCTTTTGTCCTATTATTGTATTGGCAGTTCCTCCACTCACCAGAGGGGCTGCTGTTGTGCATTAGGGGTTAACCTTCCTGTTCACTATCATTCCATGCACCTGGGTGTTGTCCATTTAAACCTGTTTCCCCCAGCACACATGGCTGGTTATTGTTGTCCCATCCTGTGATGTCATTTCCTGTTGTCCTTACCTGATTGTTTCTGGACATTCATGCTACTTTCTACATCAGCTGGAACCTGGTATTTATCACTGCTCCTTATTACCTGTTGTTAATACCTCTCTGCAAATAAACACAGAGTGTTTTCACCAAATTCGTGACTCCTAGCTGTACTTCTGTTTGAGATCCGTGACACCCGGAGACTGAAATAAGAATCCTTTTCATTTAAGATCCTTAATGAATGGTTAGGCATAGGGTTAGGGATAAGTTTAGAGTTAGGGTTAGGCATATGGTTAGGGATAGGTTTAGAGTTAGGGTTAGGCATAGGCATAGGGTTAGGGTTAGGCTTAGGGTTAGGCATAGGCATAGGGTTAGGGTTAGGCATAGGGTTAGTGTTAGGCATAGGGTTAGGGTTAGGCATAGGGTTAGGGATAGGTTTAGAGTTAGAGTTAGGCATAGGGTTAGGGTTAGGCATAGGGTTAGTGTTAGGCATAGGGTTAGGCATAGGGTTAAGGTTAGGCATAGGGTTAGGCATAGGGTTAAGGTTAGGCATAGGGTTAGTGTTAGGCATAGGGTTAGGGTTAGGCATAGGGTTAGGCATAGGGTTAGGGATAGGTTTAGAGTTAGGGTTAGGCATAGGGTTATGGTTAGGCATAGGGTTAGTGTTAGGCATAGGGTTAGGCATAGGGTTAAGGTTAGGCATAGGGTTAGGGTTAGGCATAGGGTTAGTGTTAGGCATAGGGTTAGGCATAGGGTTAAGGTTAGGCATAGGGTTAGGCATAGGGTTAGGGTTAGGCACAGGGTTAGTGTTAGGCATAGGGTTAGGCATAGGGTTAAGGTTAGGCATAGGGTTAGGGTTAGGCATAGGGTTAGGGATAGGTTTAGAGTTAGCATTAGGCATAGAGATAGGGTTAGGGTTTGGTGTAGTGATAGAGTTAGGGTTAGGTATAGGGTTGGGCATAGAGTTAAGGTTGGGGTTAGGCATAGAGATAGGGTTAGGTATAAAGGTAGGGTTAGGAAAAGAGTTAGGGTTAGGTATAGAATTAGGGTTAGTTATAGGGTTAGAGTTAGGTATAGGGATAGAGTTAAGGGTTAGGTATAGGGTTGGGATTAGGATTAGTTATAGGGTTACGCATAGGGTTAGGGTTAGGTATAGGGTTGGGATTAGGGTTAGGTATAGGGTTAGGTCAGGGCCGGATTTCCCGCTAGGCACCCTAGGCAACTGCCTAGGGCCCAGCGGGACCTAGAGGGCCCTGTCAGAGCCGACGGTGAGCGGGGTAGGCAAGGCAGAGGGGCGCTCCCCTCCGCCTGCCATCCCCTTCTGTCCGCCGGCATAACGGCGAAAATAAAGATACAAAAAAAAAAAAAGAAGTCACCTGACCAGCGGGACCCGGCAGTCTCCTCTCCTCTCCTACTGAAAATGACGTTGGGCGTGATGACGTCACTCCCGACGTGATTTTCAGCAAGAAGTCGGCGAGGAGCAGTGGCTGATCAGAGAGGAGGAGCAGCGGCAGCGCGACATCGACCAAAGAAGTAAACAATAGAAGGTAAGTTAAGAAGTTTGAAACAGGTATTAAGAGAGGGGGCATGATGGCAATATTAAAGATATGAGGGGGCATGATGGCAATATTAAAGATATGAGGGGGCATGATGGCAATATTAAAGATATGAGGGGGCATGATGGCAATATTAAACATATGAGGGGGCATGATGGCAATATTAAACATATGAGGGGGCATGATGGCAATATTAAGTATATGAGGGGGCATGATGGCAATATTAAAGATATGAGGGGGCATGATGGCAATATTAAACATATGAGGGGGCATGATGGCAATATTAAACATATGAGGGGGCATGATGGCAATATTAAACATATGAGGGGGCATGATGGCAATATTAAACATATGAGGGGGCATGATGGCAATATTAAACATATGAGGGGGCATGATGGCAATATTAAACATATGAGGGGGCATGATGGCAATATTAAACATATGAGGGGGCATAATGGCAATATTAAACATATGAGGGGGCATGATGGCAATATTAAGTATATGAGGGGGCATGATGGCAATATTAAGTATATGAGGGGGCATGATGGCAATATTAAAGATATGAGGGGCATGATGGCAATATTAAATATATGAGGGGGCATGATGGCAATATTAAATATATGATGGGGCATGATGGCAATAATAAGTAGCAGAGGGGCATGATGGCAATAATAAGTATATGAGGGGGGCATGATGGCAATAATAAGTAGCAGAGGGGCATGATGGCAATAATAAGTATATGAGGGGGCATGATGACAATAATAAGTAGCAGATGGGCATGATGGCAACAAGTATCAGAAGGGCATGAGGGGGCATGATGGCAATAAGTATCAGAGGG
Organism: Mixophyes australis; assembly: GCA_036250195.1. Lineage (NCBI taxonomy): Eukaryota > Metazoa > Chordata > Amphibia > Anura > Limnodynastidae > Mixophyes > Mixophyes australis. The sequence goes on from JAVHZZ010000005.1 coordinate 292,266,594, forward strand.
GCATGTGTGATGATTAAAGGGCAAAAGCATGATGGAGGGCACAGTGTGATGATGAAGGGAGTACAGTGTACTAAAGGGGAAGTGTGAAGGAGGAGCAAAAGTGATCAAAGTGATGAAGTAGGGGACATTTTTTCTCTTCTGTACTTTAACTTATTTGGCCAAATACATTTTTTGTAGGAGGGAGCTGTGAGAGCTTACACAGGCCCAGTGTGCTTGGACTGGGCGTGCAGGGACTGAAGTGACATCATACGGAGGATCAAGGTACAGTGCGCAGAGTTGGACCAATATTATCAACCGTCAGGGACTGAAATAACCTTTCTTTTCATCAGCAAACGTGAGTAATGAAAAGTAATCATTTTAACAGATTATTGAAAAAACTCATTATTTAAATGTAATTAATTAAAGCTATGTACAACATTATTTGTGCTCTGTTTTATGTAAGGATTCAATTAAAAGTTAATATTTATTGGTATATCATTGTCTGCACTATCTTCTCTAGTGGGTATTAACAGTTAATATAATCTATGCTTTAAGAAAAAAAAAAATGCATTCCTATGGCGGCGGCAGGTGGAGAGAGGGGGGGGGGGGCGCGTGGTGGGGGGGGGGCGCGTGGTGGGGGGGGGGGGGGGGGGGCAAACCAGTATCTTGCCTAGGGCCCTATGAGGTCTAAATCCGGCTCTGGGTTAGGTATAGAGTTAGGGTTAGAGTTAGGTATATGGTTGGGATTAGGGTTAGGAGTTGGACATAATATATGCAGCTTGTATTGCTGGTTTAAAATCAGAAAGTTCAATGCCGGATTTGTAAATAACGGGAATCCCACTTGCCGTCATTTTCAGCAGCCAGAATTGATACAATCTCTACCAGACATATTGTAGGTGTTCTGGAAATTCTATATATTTTCTATGTCGACTTGTTTGTAACAGGCATAGTTTTGTCTAAATAGCTGATGTCGGTATTATCAACATTGTTACCCACTCGATTTATGGACCTTATTCAAACCTCATCTGGTTACTTGTATCTATATTTCATGAATGAATTACGTTACATATATGGCATATAAAAACCACAGGTTACTCCAGTGTATATCAAGGGTTTTTGTGGATTAAGGAACAATTTATTGATTAATCCTCCATTATAAATGATTAGTACATATAGTTTGATTATACCCGAGAGTATATCAGTATGAGATTTTCCCTCTGTAAGACTTAGGGATCTGGGGCCTGATTCATTAAGGATCTTAAATGAAGAGGATTCTTATTTCAGTCTCCTGGACAAAACCATGTTACAATGCAAGGGGTGCAAATGAGTGTTCTGTTTAGCACATAAGTTACATACTGTCTGTTTTTTCATGTTGCACACAAATATCAACTTTAAATTTTAGTGTACAAATAAGCTATAAAGTATTTGTGTGCTACATGAAAAAACAGTCAGTATTTAACTTATGTTATCTTCATTTAAGATCCTTAATGAATCAGGCCCCAGGATACGGGATATTAAATGTTTCTATATTGGTCTTACAATGAGACTGTTACTATGATAAGTATAGATGCTTTTTAAGGTTAGAATTAGGGTTAATATCATGAAAACAACTATATCGGTTTTATATACACCTTCATATGAATAAATATCATTTTTACATTCGGCTGAGTTGCTGTGCATTGAAATTCAACACATGTTAGTGAATATATTTACATACTCTGAAGCACTGATCTGATGTGTTGGTTGGACAAATTGGACCTGATTCATTAAAGAAAGTAAGGGGGAAACCATGTTACAATACAAGGGGTGCACATTAGTCTTTTATTTTGCACATAAGATAAATACTGGCTGCTGTTTCATGTAGCACACAAATACTTCATAGCTTTATTTTTACACTGAAATTTAAGGTTGATCCAGGACATGTCCTACCCCAACTATACATCTGTCCCCACATTTTACATTTACCTCCCCCTCCAATGTAACATAGTTTTGCCCAGGTGAAAAGTTACTCCTTTTAATGCTTTACACTTCTTGATGAATCAGGCCCATTACATTAGTTTTGTTCTCCTTGATGAATCAGGCCCATCATGTTTTTCAGAAAAGCAGAAGAAAAAGGCCAGAAACTGTATAACGACAGATCATCTTATTGTTACTTATAAGTAAAGTTTCTGTGGACGCTCCTCCATCGGTAACAAAGTGACAGGAAGGCGCACGTGTCGTATACAAGTGAAGTTTTTTTTTCTATTCATCTTTTCCCCTTCACTCCTTCTTCCCCTATTAGTCACCACCCCCAACCATGGTGAGTCAAGCCCCAAGTGCGTAGTATTTATTACCTACCACAAATACTCACAGATCCAGCGCCTGTAACTCTGTATATAATGTCAGCGTATGTTATATACGCAGATTGTGACAGTAAGGGGACAGTGGGCAGTTTGTCATCGGAGACCCCTCAGGGCGGAGCAGGAGATGGGAACAGGAACAAAGAATCATAGAGAGGGGGGAGCCCTAATCCCTCCCACTGGATCGTCTCCTCCCAGCTGACCCACCAATCACACGCTGAGTGTTTAGGAGTATTCCAGTCAGCCCAGACTCACCCGGACACGACCTGTTGTTACATTCATCCACCGCTTGGGTCTCGGTCCCGCAGGCGGCTCCATCCGGACCCCTCTCTGTACAGGTCCGACTCCTCCTCCTGTGTCCCCCACCACAACTCACAGAGCAGGGGCCCCAATCAGTCCAGGGCCCATACACGGGACACTGCACATCTGTACATGTGAAGGTCCCGTTCATACATGTGCTGTGGGAGAAAGAAACATTATATGGAGGCTGCATAGGGCTCGTTACTTCACCTGGGAGAGGACACGATGGGGCCCGAGGGGAGAGGGAGACAACCGGCTTCTCCACATCCCGTGGATCAGTGTATCCCTGATACATCCATCATCTACATGGCTACACCCGCCTAGTACTCGCAAATCTCGCTGTCGTGATGGGGCCAGGTAAAATGGGGGAGGGGCTGGTCGGTCTAAGCTTCGGCTCTCCTCCCACACATCACTATGTGTTTTCTCACAATTGAAGAGAGGTGGAACAGACAGCGACACACCTGGCACTCACCAATTGTTGCATTCGATACGCACAACGTCTCCTGGTTGGTATTCTATAGTTGCATTGGCTGTTGGCAGACCGCAGCGGCAGTCTGTGACTGGCACACACTTCTTATCCTGCAAGAGCCAGCCTTCCGGGCAGCGGCACCCTGTACGAGATGAGACCAGTGGTATCACGTGGGCAGCGTGACAGCGAAAGAGAAACGGGCAAAGTAACCACAGCAGCAATCTAATGGCTCGGGGGGAATTGCCGTCATCGGTGGCATTATGCTACATACGGTGGTAAATGCCAATACTAACATTCTAATTAGAATTATCTCCACAGAGTGACAGACAATAACATATGATCAGATATGGTTGGCGGCCCTCATCTCATACCCATGCGGCACTGTCCCTGCAGACACTCCACATGGTCCCAGAGGTCGGCACAGGCCCTCGGACACTGGTTGGCACACACCATCATGAAGGCCTTCCCGCGCTCCTCACAGTTTTCTCCTGAGAAAGGAAGGACAGAGGATGCATCACTAGGGGACTCTACAGAGCTATCAAAGTTGAATAAGTGGAAAAAAATCATTTCAAATTAATAAATATTGATTGTAATAGTTTCTGTGCGATTGCATTTAGTACGTCACGTCAAACCAGGGTAAATACACAATCGCACAGGTAAACAGAGCAAATACACTTACATTCACACCTACATTTGTAAATAGTTCACTTCTAATAACGTTCCAACTCACATCTTATTATTAGTGACACTTAAAGATTATTTATACAAAGATAAATTTATATTAAAGTTATTTATGTTTCAGGTTCATGTATGGTGTTTGGTCTTATATTAATTCTCATTTCACCAGCAGAAATCCGGCATCAGCGGCTAAGCGATCGCTAATTATGAATATTATAAGATTGATACTCTATAATACTGTATGCAGCGCATGTTAATAGGTTGGTTTAATCTGGATTGAGGAGGTTCCCGAAGCAAGATATGTGCTCAGCTGTTGGAGTGAGTTGCCTCCACCTTTAGAGAAGCATCGTTTGAACTGATCTGTGATCTGCATTGTACTGGACTATCTCACACGCAGAAACCAATGAAGAAAGACCTTAGATTACATTTGTGTACATTGTGACATCATCACTGTTTTTGTTAACTCAAACTATATAAAAAGCCGCTGGACAGTATCACTCAGCCTCTTTGCTAACACAGACTTCAGGATTGATGGCTGGTTACTGGATCCAGTACGTTGCATAATGTATCGGTTATACTTTGTTATACATTATTGTATTTTGTTATATTTGGCTATTAAATCTCTTGTGCATTGGAACCACATTAATGGCATCAGACAATCTTGGTAACGATAGAAATGGACTTAACAGAGCACAGTCAGCCTCTTATCACCCCAGCACTTACCTGGGCAGGTGGCTGTGTTACAGCTCTCGGACTGAAACCTGGGGCCCGGGCACTGCTTACTGTCCACCGGATGATGGACGTGACGCCACCGTGAGCGGAAGCCGCCACTACAGGGCTCCCGACAGGGACTCCACTCCCCCCACTTTCTCCAGACACACAGATCTGAGGCAGACGGAGATGGTTTGTGTTAGAAAAACTTCACTGACTTCTCATACACCTCTCCTACCTACAGGACGCCACATTTCACCTGCGTACATCTGATCTGACACCTCTAGCACTCACACCAGCATATTGGGGTACACACAGGGCCGGACTGGCCATCTGGCACTTCTGGCAAATGCCAGAAGGGCCGATGGCAGTGTGGGCCGGTCCGGTCCCCGCGATACACCGATTAAATAAAAAAAATTTTTTTTTCATCTTTGTGTGTAGCCGTCATGACGGCTCTGTGCGCCGGCCCGGCTCCCGCGTAGGACTAGCTGCAGTGGAAGCAGCTGTCAGTGCTTTGGTAAGTGTAGAGAATATGTGTGCAGGGAGAGGGGGGGGGGGAGACAAACGCAGTATGTGGGGAGGAGGGGGGGGAGACAAACACAGTATGTGTGCAGGGAGGGGGGGAGACAAACGGAATATGTGTGCAGGGAGGGGGGGGCAGACAAATGGAATATGTGTGCAGGGGGGGGAGACAAACGGAATATGTGTGCAGAGGGGGGGGGGGAGACAAACGCAGTATGTGTGCAGGGAGGGGGGGGAGACAAACGGAATATGTGTGCAGGGAGGGGGGGAGACAAACGGAATATGTGTGCAGGGGGGGAGAGAAACGGAACATGTGTGCAGGGGGGGAGAGAAACGGAACATGTGTGTGGGGGGGAAGAGGGGCAATAAATGTCTGTGGGGGGAGAGGGGGTGATTGAAAATGTCTGCAGGGGGGGAGCAATGGCTGTAGGAGGGGGGAAATAAAAATGGCCAATGTGTGTGGGGGACAGTATATGACTATAATGTGTGTGGGGGACAGTATATGACTATAATGTGTGCTATTAAGTGAATGTGGGGCTGTTTGGAGAAAATGAGGTCTAATTTTTAAATGTGATTATGAATTATTTAATGCCAGGGATGTTTGTGGGAAATGGTTATTTTAATTAAACATAAATGCTATTTAATTTCTTGCTGAGGTTGTTTGGAGGGAGGGAAATAGATTTATTTATTAAATTGGAATACTATTATTTTAATATTGGGGCTGGAGTGAGGCCTAATGTTATAACGTGGGTGCTATATTGTGTTAACACCGGTGCTGGTTGGAGTTTTCTAACTTTCATGTACCCATTTTTTTCCAAATAGGGCCCCCAACATGCCAGGATCTAGACAAGCAGCAACTGATCTAAAGACACCAGCAGCCACAAGTGGTGACAATGACAAGACAGGTAAGAGAGAGCAGGACAGTCTGCCAACTGTCCTGAATTTGGTGGGTGACTGTCCCGCTTAGTCAGGATTTGGTCTGACTGCAAGGACAATTGGGAGGTATGTCCTACTTCACATTGTACTGCTTGTGAAGGCAGAACTGTGGGCACCTAACAGTAGTGCTCACAGTATTGCCTATGTATTTGTTGAAAATGTGTCTAATAACCATATTACATCATAGGAGCCCCCTGTCTTAAGTGCCTAGGGCCCCCTGAGACTAAGTCCAGCTCTGGTTAGCAGGAGGGAGCGGATAGCTACTCCCAGTTTCCGGACAGGACACAGCCTTCAGAGCAAGCCGAGGAGCTCTAAGTCTCATGAGATTTATTAATCTTGTGAGACTAAGAGTTTCCCTGCTCACTCTACAGGACATTCCCACTCTGATGGATGTCAGCAGCATCAGAAGCATAGATAAGTACAGTGGACTGGGGGTGTTGTAATGTGCTTCTGGGGTGGAGGGGTGGCATGATAGGGAGGGCCTGATAAATGTAATGTTTTATTATAATGTATGTAATGTATGTATCAATGCCCCATGTTGACCACGCCCCCTGCATAATGTGGCCACGCCCTTAGCGGCACCCAGTTTTTTCATGCTCATCAACAGAGATGGGCCTGTATGCTTGAAATGCCAGGGCTGATTTTTAGTCCCAGTCCGGCCCTGGGTACACACCATCACAGACTTCCTTATTGGGGCACGGCCTCTCCTGCGTCAGTTCTCCTGAACAAGCTGGGGATCCCCCGCTCCATGGGAAGCCGGTCTGGGTGTTGAGGCACAACCGGTGTCGCTGCTGTACCGAGACAAAAGCTGGGGTCCCGGTGGCGTCCTGAGGCATTGGGAGACAGGGACTACAGGCGGACCACTCTGACCACTGGCTGAGAGACGCTTCACCTATACAGAACACGGGGATAGGAACATGAAGATCAGAAAACATCATCCATCAAATCACTGAGATGTGATAACATCATAATTATTAGTTTTTATTATTATTATTATTTTTATTATTATTATTATTATTATGATGATTAACTTTAATTTATTAGGCGCCACAAGATTGCTGCAGTGCTGTACAAGTACAAACTGTAGACTACACAGGGTGATACAGTACAGACCAATAAACAAATAAAACAGGCTTCAGAAACTTCAAGCATCGCTATTGTAGTGAAGATGGAGCAGAAGAACAGGTATAGAGACAGGAGGGAAGAGGGTCCTGCTCATAGGAGCTTACATCCTAAGGGAGGGTAAACAGACATCAGGCACAGAAGGGAGTCAGTTATGGGGATACAGCGCGGGAGGAGTGAAGAGAGGGGCCGGGAGGAGAGGACAGATAACGAGTGGAGGAGATTGAGGAAAGGGTTAGGTGGATGGCTGGTAGGCTGTGAGGGACAGGTTAGTTTTAAGTGTCCGTTTGAAGGAGCACACATTAGGGGACAGACGGATGGAATGAGGGAGGTCGTTCCAGTGCAGGGGGGCAGCACGGGAGAAGTCTTGGATTCTGGAGTGGGATGAGGGGATCAGAGTGGAGGAGAGGCGACAGTCATTGGCTGAGTGCAGGGAGCGGGCAGGGGTGTGAATGTAGAGGAGGTTAGAGATGTAGGGGGCAGTAGAGATGGAGAGAGCCTTGTAGGTGAGGGTGAGGAGTTTGAATAGGATTCTGTAGGAGACAGAGAACCAGTGTAAGGCAGACAGGGAGACAGAGAACCAGTGTAAGGGAGACAGGGAGACAGAGAACCAGTGTAAGGGAGACAGGGAGACAGAGAACCAGTGTAAGGCAGACAGGGAGACAGAGAACCAGTGTAAGGGAGACAGGGAGACAGAGAACCAGTGTAAGGCAGACAGGGAGACAGAGAACCAGTGTAAGGCAGACAGGGAGACAGAGAACCAGTGTAAGGGAGACAGGGAGACAGAGAACCAGTGTAAGGGAGACAGGGAGACAGAGAACCAGTGTAAGGGAGACAGGGAGACAGAGAACCAGTGTAAGGGAGACAGGGAGACAGAGAACCAGTGTAAGGGAGACAGGGAGACAGAGAACCAGTGTAAGGCAGACAGGGAGACAGAGAACCAGTGTAAGGGAGACAGGGAGACAGAGAACCAGTGTAAGGGAGACAGGGAGACAGAGAACCAGTGTAAGGGAGACAGGGAGACAGAGAACCAGTGTAAGGGAGACAGGGAGACAGAGAACCAGTGTAAGGCAGACAGGGAGACAGAGAACCAGTGTAAGGCAGACAGGGAGACAGAGAACCAGTGTAAGGGAGACAGGGAGACAGAGAACCAGTGTAAGGGAGACAGGGAGACAGAGAACCAGTGTAAGGGAGACAGGGAGACAGAGAACCAGTGTAAGGGAGACAGGGAGACAGAGAACCAGTGTAAGGGAGACAGGGAGACAGAGAACCAGTGTAAGGGAGACAGGGAGACAGAGAACCAGTGTAAGGCAGACAGGGAGACAGAGAACCAGTGTAAGGGAGACAGGGAGACAGAGAACCAGTGTAAGGGAGACAGGGAGACAGAGAACCAGTGTAAGGGAGACAGGGAGACAGAGAACCAGTGTAAGGGAGACAGAGAACCAGTGTAAGGGAGACAGGGAGACAGAGAACCAGTGTAAGGGAGACAGGGAGACAGAGAACCAGTGTAAGGGAGACAGGGAGACAGAGAACCAGTGTAAGGGAGACAGGGAGACAGAGAACCAGTGTAAGGGAGACAGGGAGACAGAGAACCAGTGTAAGGGAGACAGGGAGACAGAGAACCAGTGTAAGGGAGACAGGGAGACAGAGAACCAGTGTAAGGCAGACAGGGAGACAGAGAACCAGTGTAAGGGAGACAGGGAGACAGAGAACCAGTGTAAGGCAGACAGGGAGACAGAGAACCAGTGTAAGGCAGACAGGGAGACAGAGAACCAGTGTAAGGGAGACAGGGAGACAGAGAACCAGTGTAAGGGAGACAGGGAGACAGAGAACCAGTGTAAGGGAGACAGGGAGACAGAGAACCAGTGTAAGGGAGACAGGGAGACAGAGAACCAGTGTAAGGGAGACAGAAAGGTGTGAAAAGAAGGAATCATCATCAGCTTAGCTATATAGCGCCAATAATTTCACATTCGTCAAATCACTGAAATATTTGTTTGTTACACTATTTCCCACTTATTATTGGACTGAATCATCTGGGCTCAGTCAGCCCAGTTGAACTCTCATGAAACTGAAACAAACTAATAACATATTTGATGTAGTATATAAAAAACATTTTTATTCATTTCCTCATTATATAATATCATAATAACAGATAATCTAAAAATCAGACGTTACTGGTTTTGAGGATCTGAATAGGAGCCCTTCCCCCGTGGTGAGCGATTACTGAACGATCGGCCGTGGAAGCACCATGTAAGGGGCCTTGTCCTTAGATATCGCAGCGGTACACGTACTTGATAAATAAGCTGCACCATTACATGTACAGGGTGATGGGAATATGCTGTAATGCTGGTGAAAGTTCCTGTACTAATTTATTACAGAATGTAAAGTGAGCAGAGCTACAAGCTGCACCTATAGAGGGTCCGTTCTGTAGGAGATCGTTGTGCTGACGGGATATATGTCAGGGACTATAAACTGCGGACAGGTTAGTAACTCACCTTTACAGTTGTCTCTGTTGCACTTCAGCTCCCCCTGCTGGCAGATACTATAAACACACAGATATTAGTCATCTCTATATTATGTGATAGATAACACAGACTATAATTCAATGTTAATCCTGAATTACTGTAAATTACACATTATTATAATAATGGCTAAATAATCTGTAACAATGAAACAATTACTGAAAATATAGAGCAGAATTGATGTAATTGATGCTGGAAAATATGTTTCCCAACAATATTTTGTACTAGGTGTTACAATGATCTATTGTTGGCGACTTCTGCCTATTATTGTAATGCGCTGTATACACTATATGGACAAAAGTATTTGGCCACACTTGTTAATTATTGAATTGAGGTTTTTCAATCAGACCCGTTGCCAGAGGTGTATAACATCCAGCACCAGCCATGCAGTCTCCATGTACAAACATTTGTGATACACAATGGGGCGTTCTGAAGAGCTCAGTGACTACAAGCGTGGTACTGTGATAGGATGTGTCGTGCTGTGATAGGATGTGTGGTGCTGTGATAGGATGTGTGGTACTGTGATAGGATGTGTGGTGCTGTGATAGGATGTGTGGTACTGTGATAGGATGTGTGGTACTGTGACAGGATGTGCGGTACTGTGATAGGATGTGCGGTACTGTGATAGGATGTGTGGTACTGTGATAGGATGTGTGGTACTGTGATAAGATGTGTGGTACTGTGATAGGATGTGTGGTACTGTGATAGGATGTGTGATACTGTGATAGGATGTGTGGTACTGTGATAGGATGTGCGGTACTGTGACAGGATGTGTGGTACAGTGATAGGATGTGTGGTACTGTGATAGGATGTGCGGTACTGTGATAGGATGTGTGGTACTGTGATAGGATGTGCGGTACTGTGACAGGATGTGTGGTACAGTGATAGGATGTGTGGTACTGTGATAGGATGTGTGGTACTGTGATAGGATGTGCGGTACTGTGATAGGATGTGTGGTGCTGTGATAGGATGTGTGGTACTGTGATAGGATGTGTGGTACTGTGACAGGATGTGCGGTACTGTGATAGGATGTGCGGTACTGTGATAGGATGTGTGGTACTGTGATAGGATGTGCGGTACTGTGATAGGATGTGCGGTACTGTGATAGGATGTGCGGTACTGTGATAGTATGTGTGGTACTGTGATAGGATGTGTGGTACTGTGATAGGATGTGTGGTACTGTGATAGGATGTGTGGTGCTGTGATAGGATGTGTGGTACAGCGTGGTACTGTGATAGGATGTGTGGTACTGTGATAGGATGTGTGGTACTGTGATAGGATGTGTGGTACTGGGATAGGATGTGTGGTACTGTGATAGGATGTGTGGTACAGCGTGGTACTGTGATAGGATGTGTGGTACTGTGATAGGATGTGCGGTACTGTGATAGGATGTGCGGTACTGTGATAGGATGTGCGGTACTGTGATAGGATGTGCGGTACTGTGATAGGATGTGCGGTACTGTGATAGGATGTGCGGTACTGTGATAGGATGCGTGGTACTGTGATAGGATGTGTGGTACTGTGATAGGATGCGTGGTACTGTGATAGGATGCGTGGTACTGTGATAGGATGTGTGGTACTGTGATAGGATGTGTGATACTGTGATAGGATGTGTGATACTGTGATAGGATGCGTGGTACTGTGATAGGATGTGCGGTACTGTGATAGGATGTGTGGTACTGTGATAGGATGTGTGGTACTGTGATAGGATGTGTGATACTGTGATAGGATGTGCGGTACTGTGATAGGATGTGCGGTACTGTGATAGGATGTGCGGTACTGTGATAGGATGTGCGGTACTGTGATAGGATGCATGGTACTGTGATAGGATGCGTGGTACTGTGATAGGATGTGTGGTACTGTGATAGGATGTGTGATACTGTGATAGGATGTGTGATACTGTGATAGGATGTGTGGTACTGTGATAGGATGTGCGGTACTGTGACAGGATGTGTGGTACAGTGATAGGATGTGTGGTACTGTGATAGGATGTGTGGTACTGTGATAGGATGTGCGGTACTGTGATAGGATGTGCGGTACTGTGACAGGATGTGCGGTACAGTGATAGGATGTGTGGTACTGTGATAGGATGTGTGGTACTGTGATAGGATGTGCGGTACTGTGATAGGATGTGTGGTACTGTGATAGGATGTGCGGTACTGTGATAGGATGTGCGGTACTGTGATAGGATGTGTGGTACTGTGATAGGATGTGTGGTACTGTGATAGGATGTGTGATACTGTGATAGGATGTGTGATAGGATGCGTGGTACTGTGATAAGATGTGCGGTACTGTGATAGGATGTGTGGTACTGTGATAGGATGTGTGGTCCTGTGATAGGATGTGTGGTACTGTGATAGGATGTGTGGTACTGTGATAGGATGTGTGGTACTGTGATAGGATGTGTGGTACTGTGATAGGATGCGCGGTACTGTGATAGGATGTGCGGTACTGTGATAGGATGTGTGGTACTGTGATAGGATGTGTGGTACTGTGATAGGATGTGCGGTACTGTGACAGGATGTGTGGTACAGTGATAGGATGTGTGGTACTGTGATAGGATGTGTGGTACTGTGATAGGATGCGCGGTACTGTGATAGGATGTGCGGTACTGTGATAGGATGTGTGATACTGTGATAGGATGTGTGATACTGTGATAGGATGTGTGATACTGTGATAGGATGTGTGGTACTGTGATAGGATGTGCGGTACTGTGATAGGATGTGCGGTACTGTGATAGGATGTGCGGTACTGTGATAGGATGTGTGGTACTGTGATAGGATGTGTGGTACTGTGATAGGATGTGTAGTACTGTGATAGGATGTGTGGTACTGTGATAGGATGTGTGGTACTGTGATAGGATGTGTGGTACTGTGATAGGATGTGCGGTACTGTGATAGGATGTGCGGTACTGTGATAGGATGTGCGGTACTGTGATAGGATGTGCGGTACTGTGATAGGATGTGTGGTACTGTGATAGGATGTGCGGTACTGTGATAGGATGTGCGGTACTGTGATAGGATGTGTGGTACTGTGATAGGATGTGCGGTACTGTGATAGGATGTGCGGTACTGTGATAGGATGTGTGGTACTGTGATAGGATGTGTGGTACTGTGATAGGATGTGTGATACTGTGATAGGATGTGTGATAGGATGCGTGGTACTGTGATAAGATGTGCGGTACTGTGATAGGATGTGTGGTACTGTGATAGGATGTGTGGTCCTGTGATAGGATGTGTGGTACTGTGATAGGATGTGTGGTACTGTGATAGGATGTGTGGTACTGTGATAGGATGTGCGGTACTGTGATAGGATGTGCGATACTGTGATAGGATGTGCGGTACTGTGATAGGATGTGCGGTACTGTGATAGGATGTGCGGTACTGTGATAGGATGTGCGGTACTGTGATAGTATGTGTGGTACTGTGATAGGATGTGTGGTACTGTGATAGGATGTGTGGTACTGTGATAGGATGTGTGGTGCTGTGATAGGATGTGTGGTACAGCGTGGTACTGTGATAGGATGTGTGGTACTGTGATAGGATGTGTGGTACTGTGATAGGATGTGTGGTACTGGGATAGGATGTGTGGTACTGTGATAGGATGTGTGGTACAGCGTGGTACTGTGATAGGATGTGTGGTACTGTGATAGGATGTGTGGTACTGTGATAGGATGTGTGGTACTGTGATAGGATGTGTGATACTGTGATAGGATGTGCGGTACTGTGATAGGATGTGCGGTACTGTGATAGGATGTGTGGTACTGTGATAGGATGTGCGGTACTGTGATAGGATGTGCGGTACTGTGATAGGATGTGCGGTACTGTGATAGGATGTGCGGTACTGTGATAGGATGTGCGGTACTGTGATAGGATGTGCGGTACTGTGATAGGATGCGTGGTACTGTGATAGGATGTGTGGTACTGTGATAGGATGCGTGGTACTGTGATAGGATGCGTGGTACTGTGATAGGATGTGTGGTACTGTGATAGGATGTGTGATACTGTGATAGGATGCGTGGTACTGTGATAGGATGCGCGGTACTGTGATAGGATGTGTGGTACTGTGATAGGATGTGTGGTACTGTGATAGGATGTGTGATACTGTGATAGGATGTGCGGTACTGTGATAGGATGTGCGGTACTGTGATAGGATGTGTGGTACTGTGATAGGATGTGTGGTACTGTGATAGGATGTGTGATACTGTGATAGGATGCGTGGTACTGTGATAGGATGTGTGGTACTGTGATAGGATGTGTGATACTGTGATAGGATGTGTGGTACTGTGATAGGATGTGTGGTACTGTGATAGGATGTGTGGTACTGTGATAGGATGTGTGGTACTGTGATAGATGCCACCTTTGTAATAAGAAAGAAATTTCACCCCTGCTGGATATTCCACGGTCAACTGTAAGAGATATTATTAGAAAGTGGAAGCGTTTAGTAACAACAGCAACTCAGCCATGAAGCAGAAGACCACGTAAAATCACAGAGCGGGGTCAACGACTGCTAAGGCGCATGGTGCGTAAAACTCGCCAGCTCTCTGCTGATTCCATAGCTGAAGAGCTCCGAACTTCCACTGGCATTAATGTAAGTACAAAAACTGTACGGCAGGAGCTTAATGGATGGGTTTCCATGGCCGAGCAGCTGCATGCAAGCCTAGTCTGATAGGTGAGTCTGGGTTTGGTGGATGCCGGGAGAACGTTACCTGCCTGACTGCATTATGCCAACTGTGAAGTTTGGTGGAGGAGGGATAATGGTATGGGGCTGTTTTTCAGGGTTTGGGCTAGGCCCCGTATCTCCAGTGAAGGGTAATCTGAACGCTTCAGCATACCAAGTCATTTTGGAATCTATCTTTATATATATATATGTTGTTATGTTCTGCATCAGAGAACATTACTTCTCTGCATAGTGGAATTCATTAGGAATAGAAAGAAAAAAATAAATGCTGATTGGTATTGGTGCGCTCACAAAGTCTCAGAGTATTTCACAAAAGTGGTTAAAGAGATCGAAAAACTAATATTAAAATATAACTTTTATTAAACAAGATTAAAACTACAAGAAATAATAGTTGTTAATGTATTTGTTTAGATATTTTAATTATTAAAAACAGCGAAATAAGTGATAAGTGCAAAATAAAATTGTTAAAAGAAAGGCTGTGTGTGAGTTGTTCTCTGATTAGTCAGTAAGTTCAGACATCTACTAGGGGAAGATAATATTATAATCTATTCCTTATGAGATAATCCCCAATTGTTTATAAGGATTCCAAATACTTTTATACTGAATATTCAATCCCATAATTGTTACTAATGCAACTATAATTGTTACAAATAGTAACTAGCTATATATCTATTTCATTCAAGACTGGCAGTGTGCCCAATATATTCCTGTAATAAATCAACAATATGAGATATTCTCTTTATTACTGCTGTGAATGAATTAGGATTGGCTTATTAAAATAGTGCTGATTGTATGGCACTCAGCTGTCTATAAGACATTCCACCTAATGCACAGCCGTTAATAGGATGTGGTATCTCTTAGGGATAATTTCCCATTTGTTTGAAATTCTCACATCGGGAAAATGCCAGAGAGATATACTCTGCTTGATATGAATAGATAGTTGAAATAGTAGAGGATTGGTATTCTTAGTGGTATATTTAAGCAGAGCTGGTCACACACAGTGAACGCCAACACGCGTTTCGCTGTAAAGGTCTTGTCTAGTCAACTCGATTCAAGGCTGAACCGGATTTTTAAACAGTGAACAGCCAATCCGGTGCTGTATGAGGCAGTGTCACTAATTAGAGAACGCACATTCAGAGTTAACCTCTATCATTGCCAGTAATACATATTACAGAAAACCTATGGAGCCTGTATGTACTGTTCCTGCACAGTAGTCTCTATTGGATATCAATTCCAACAACATGATTGGTATTGTAGAGGTTCATATAATATTAAGAAAAATAATGGACACTTATTTATTTCAATTGCTTACAGTTATATCGTACTACTTAAATTATATTTATATTTTTTTTATCTATTTATGTTTTATTTAAATTAAATTTCATACTGATTATATGAAGTTATATGAACTGAATATTATATTTGTAGAGTGAGGCTCCATCCAAAGCAAATTGTGTTTCTTGTTTGTGATATTATTGTATGTATAATTATAGCTATAACATTAATTGTGAATTGTGAAAAATATATTTTAAGGGATAAAGTAATGTTCAATTAAATTAGTAGTGAAAAAAATATTATGTGAACTAAAACGTGTTTAAATACATCAAATAAATAATTGTGAAAGTGATCAATCAATAATAACTGCTTATTAGATATATCTATTATATTTTGGATCTTTCACTAACAGGAGGATCCCTCACAATCTCCAGAAAATTCCCACATATAAGGTGAGTAATATTCTTCATGATATTGTGAATCTCTTATCTGGTAAATACATAAATTATGAATAGTAACTTTCAAAATAGTTCTTCTATGTGTATCTTATCATATTCAACATGTGATTATTAGTGGTAGATCATCTAGTGTAGTAAGTTCTCCATAACATTATAGTTATATAAATAAAAATTCTAATAATAATCCATCTATATAGATATCATTTTTACAGTATATATATCAGTCAGCACAATTGTTTTCAGATATTAATTAGTGGACATTATTCATGGTATAAATACATGACAGAGACATAAGGTTCAATCAATACATTGTACTTATACTAAGGTTAGATAAGAAAAAATGGTATTTGTATAGTGAAATACAATGTGTCTCTAGCATAATTATACTGTGGAAGTAAATGATACTTATTGTGTCCATTATATCTTAGATCCTCCATCAATCAGATCCACCCATCATCGTCAGGTCACCCCCAAATCTCAGGTAAGTAGTATTAATATCTTATAATGTGTTTGGCATATAAATTTAAATGATCCAATATAGCAAATTAGTTTAAGGCCTTATAAC
Organism: Mixophyes australis; assembly: GCA_036250195.1. Lineage (NCBI taxonomy): Eukaryota > Metazoa > Chordata > Amphibia > Anura > Limnodynastidae > Mixophyes > Mixophyes australis. The sequence goes on from JAVHZZ010000005.1 coordinate 292,283,150, forward strand.
ATTAAAGTTATGTAGATATATTGCCTTAAGAATAATTTGTCTGTATTGTTACGAGCCGCGACTAACTTTCTGCAGACATAGCGTCCCGGCCGTCGTCATGACGACCGGGACGTCATTTCCGGTTGGTCCCGATCGTCGCCTAGGCAACAGTTGGGACGCTCTTTGTGGTTAGCGCGGAGTCCCGGCATCCTGGCCAGCCGGGCGTGAGTGCGCACGCATGTGATAATTAATCATCAGCCCCTGTGGCTGATGATCTCCTCCTGTGCCCAGCCATTTTTCATTGGTGCCTGTCAGTATATTAAGCAGGGAGGACCATACCTCCCTGCTGGTTATAGTCCCTGCTTCTCTGCATACTACCCTGCTGTGTCATTGCTCCCTGCTTGCCACTGAACCTGATTATTGTTGCCGACCCTTTGCCTGGATACTGACCTCGTTGATTGCTTGTGACCCTTAACCTATTGCCTGATTCTGATATTCCGTATTGCCTGTGACCCTGAACCTTTGCTCGGATACTGACGCTGCCATATTGCCTGTGACCTGTTTGACCCCTGGCCTGGACCTAGGCGCTACTCTTTACTGGCGACTCTCAAAACCTCTGCCGCTATCTTCACTCAACTTCTACGTGTGCACCAGCGCTGCGTTCCCAGGCTATCAGCTCCTAGTACTAGAGTACAAGACCTGGGGGCATCAGAGTACCTGTGAGCACACCTAGCTCTACGGGATTAGCGGTTCCTATAGGTGAAGACCTCTGAAGCGGCTCTAGGAGCTGATACCTGGGGCGTGAGTCATAACATGTGTAGATGTATTCCTACGGATATATATACTCAAATATTTTAACAGTTGTTAATTATTTGTTGTTATACAATTCTTTAATTTTAAATTGTACAACAATCAACAAATTATTCTTTTTTATAGGAATACAGCAAATTTCGCACTATCATAAAGTCCAAAAGGGTATATAGTATGAGTAGAAAGATGTATTTAGTTTTGGCATTACGTATATTATAAATGTGTTCTAATAATATATGTTTGAATTGTCTGCTTGTCATTCCTACATATTTTAAATTGCACGGACATTCAAGGCTGTAAATTACTTCAGGGATGTTGCAATTCATGAAGGTCATAATTTTATGTTCCTTATGATATCTGTCCAAAAACATCTCCGTTTTCACTGTGCATCTGCATGCCTGGCAAATTCCACAAACCCATGATTTGTTTTAAAGGAATATTTTGTGCTTTCATTGAGAAATTACTTTTTACCAAGTGGTCTTTTAAATTTTTAGAACGTCTCCAGGTTATAGGGAGTCTAATTCTAAGATATGTTTATGACTATGCATTATTTCCCCAATCTTTTGCCAATCATGATTGAACGTGCCAATGAATCTAATTGGTTCGTTATTCTGTTCTTTGCTTTTAGGTTTGGGAAACAGTAATTTATCTCTACTAATATTCTTTGTTTCTTTAAATGTTTTTTTGAGTAAACTGTGACTATATCCTCTTTTGAGTAATCTTTCTTTTAATTCTCCAGCTCTATTCTCAAATATATCAGAATCACTACAATTAAGTTTGACTCTGAGATATTCCCATTTTGGTATCCCTGTATAGTTGAGGGTAGAAGTGAGCTATTGGCATGAAGGATGCTATTTTGTTGCAATGAGTTTTCTATGAATGTCTGTAACTATTTCATTATTATCTGATATTGATATAATTAGATCTAGAAAGGTTATCTGTCTTGAATTTATCTCTTATGTTAATTTCAGAATGATGTTATTCAAGTTCAATCTATATATATTAACACCCGAAAATGCTCCTTAGTGCCTCCCCATATGATCAAAATATCATCAATAAAGCACAGCCATAAGATGACATATTCAGTACATTTTTAATTAATGGGAATGAACACAAATTCTCGTTTCCATCACCACAGATATATGTTACCGTAGGTGGGGGCACATGTTGTTCCCATGGCTGTCCTGCATAGTGGAATTCATGCCTGAGAGCTGAGTTGCTGTTGCGGTGGTGAGATTAATTATTGTCATGTGAAATGTTCCACCTCTGAGAACGATTTCTTCTATTTCTCTATTGCTTGCTGATTTAAAAATAATTTCACTAATTCATTGCAAGTTCTTCTGCCCAATCTCCCCAATATCAACATATACAGAAGACTCACCACTCTGTGCATCCCAACCTCAGGGTGTGTCCTGGAGCCAGGAACGCGGTCTGTGATTGGGAGATGTAGAGACACTCGCAGTCTGCGGGACGGACACATTTACCGTTCTGCTCTATCTGCCCCTGAGAGGAGATAATTAACATTCTGTGAGTTTGACTATATTATAGCATCAATCACTCCCCTCAGCCAGTAGAAGACCCTCATCATATCCCAGTCACCCAGTGATAGACCCTCATCATTTCATCAGTCACCCAGTAATAGACCCCCCATTGCTCACCCGGTCACCCAGTGATAGACCCTCATAATTTCATCAGTCACTCAGTGATAGACCCTCATTATCTCCTAGTCACCCAGTGATAGACCCTCATCATTTCATCAGTCACCCAGTAATAGACCCCCCATTGCTCACCCGGTCACCCAGTGATAGACCCTCATAATTTCATCAGTCACTCAGTGATAGACCCTCATTATCTCCTAGTCACCCAGTGATAGACCCTCATCATTTCATCAGTCACCCAGTGATAGACCCTCATCATCACCCCTGTCACCCAGTGATAGACCCTCATCATTTCATCAGTCACCCAGTGATAGACCCTCATCATCACCCCTGTCACCCAGTGATAGACCCTTTATCATCACCCGGTCACCCGGTGATAGACCCTTATCATCACCCGGTCACCCAGTGATAGACCCTCATCATTTCATCAGTCACCCAGTGATAGACCCTCATCATCACCCGGTCACCCAGTGATAGACCCTCATCATTTCATCACTCACCCAGTTATAGACCCTCATCATTTTATCAGTCACCCAGTGATAGACCCCCATTATTTCATCACTCACCCAGTGATAGACCCTCATCATTTCATCAGTCACTCAGAGATAGACCCTCATCATTTCATCAGTCACCCAGTGATAGACCCTCATCATTTCATCAGTCACTCAGAGATAGACCCTCATCATTTCATCAGTCACCCAGTGATAGACCCTCTTCATTTCATCAGTCACCCAGTGATAGACCCTCATCATTTCATCAGTCACCTAGTGATAGACCCTCATCATTTCATCAGTCACCCAGTGATAAACTATCCTTATTTTCGGTTTCATACGTCAGTGTTATATTTTTAATATATTTCTGTGCATTGTAAATTCCCTTTATAGCTGGATACTGTTGGTATAATCGGCAGGGAAGAAAGTCTTCCATGACAAGGGGATGAAATAACAACTCACCGCAGGGCAGTAACAGCCAGGCTGGCATGTAGGCATACCAAGGCAAGCATCCGGGGTGTGTCTGGAAGAACAGAGGCCATCACACGGAGATCCACAGTGGCTGAATATAAACGGGGGCTGACAGCTGGACTCTAAGGCACAAGAGAGGAGAACGTGTGTAAATACACATTGAGAAAGAGAGGCTGTGGGAATGGGCTGCCATCTTATAGGGAATAATATGTGTGAGAGACACAATCTTATGAGTAATAATATGTATTATTACAATACAACATATATAAAAGTATTAAATACATAGCATACCTCCCAACTAGTCTCCACTTACGGACTTACATGAAGTAGGTGACGTTTTGCCCAAAAGTGGGCATTTCTGGAAGGACCAGATTTGGACGGATTGACGGTGGGTTTATTTTGTCCGAATTCCAGATACATACATGTTGAGATGTATAACATAGGACATGGCGTGTGGCATAATATGTTACAGTACATGTTGGGAGGTCTGCACATGACATGGCGTGTTGTGTAGACTGTAACAGCTGACATGTTTTACCTGCAATATATAAACATATTAATCTCACCAGAGCAATGGGACAGGTTACAGGTCCGAACTTCAGTCCCCAACTTGTCACATGTGTCTCCCACAAAGGTTGGACGTTGGGGCTCCCGGTAGCGATGCTGGAGCATAGAGTGACAGGAGCAATCAGTCCAATTACTCCAGTGCCCCCAAGAGCAGATCCCTGCAGGAGAACATGGAAGACATGTATGACCACACAGAGATGCACAGACACAGGACACGAATAGAACACATATGTCCACATGGTTATGTACAGGTACATAACAGAAAATGTATCATCAGACAGACACATAAATACAGAACATATACGTATATGACCAGACAGGGACATACATAGTACACATATGACCAGAGACAAACAGGAGATCATTTATGAGGAGCGTCTAACACTATGATTCGTACAGCGCAAAACCAAGAACACAGATCTTCTCCGCAAGTCAAAAGTGTGTATCCATGCAGAGAGGGACTGTCTGTATTACATGTGTCCTGAGAGTGAGGGGACACCGGGACTGTCTGTATTACATGTGTCCTGAGAGTGAGGGGACACCGGGACTGTCTGTATTACATGTGTCCTGAGAGTGAGGGGACACCGGGACTGTCTGTATTACATGTGTCCTGAGAGTGAGGGGACACCGGGACTGTCTGTATTACATGTGTCCTGAGAGTGAGGGGACACCGGGACTGTCTGTATTACATGTGTCCTGAGAGTGATAGGACACCGGGACTGTCTGTATTACATGTGTCCTGAGAGTGAGGGGACACCGGGACTGTCTGTATTACATGTGTCCTGAGAGTGAGGAGACACCTGGACTGTCTGTATTACATGTGTCCTGAGAGTGAGAGGACACTGGGACTGTCTGTATTACATGTGTCCTGAGAGTGAGGGGATACCGGGACTGTCTGTATTACATGTGTCCTGAGAGTGAGGGGATACCGGGACTGTCTGTATTACATTGTCCTGAGAGTCAGGGGACACCAGGACTGTCTGTATTACATGTGTCCTGAGAGTGAGGGGACACCGGGACTGTCTGTATTACATGTGTCCTGAGAGTGAGGGTACATCGGGACTGTCTGTATTACATGTGTCCTGAGAGTGATAGGACACCGGGACTGTCTGTATTACATGTGTCCTGAGAGTGAGGGGACACCGGGACTGTCTGTATTACATGTGTCCTGAGAGTGAGGGGACACCGGGACTGTCTGTATTACATGTGTCCTGAGAGTGAGGGGACACCGGGACTGTCTGTATTACATGTGTCCTGAGAGTGATAGGACACCGGGACTGTCTGTATTACATGTGTCCTGAGAGTGAGGGGACACCGGGACTGTCTGTATTACATGTGTCCTGAGAGTGAGGGGATACCGGGACTGTCTGTATTACATGTGTCCTGAGAGTGAGGGGACACCGGGACTGTCTGTATTACATGTGTCCTGAGAGTGATAGGACACCGGGACTGTCTGTATTACATGTGTCCTGAGAGTGATAGGACACCGGGACTGTCTGTATTACATGTGTCCTGAGAGTGATAGGACACCGGGACTGTCTGTATTACATGTGTCCTGAGAGTGAGGGGACACCGGGACTGTCTGTATTACATGTGTCCTGAGAGTGAGGAGACACCTGGACTGTCTGTATTACATGTGTCCTGAGAGTGAGAGGACACTGGGACTGTCTGTATTACATGTGTCCTGAGAGTGAGGGGACACCGGGACTGTCTGTATTACATGTGTCCTGAGAGTCAGGGGACACCAGGACTGTCTGTATTACATGTGTCCTGAGAGTGAGGGGACACCGGGACTGTCTGTATTACATGTGTCCTGAGAGTGAGGGGACACCTGGACTGTCTGTATTACATGTGTCCTGAGAGTGAGAGGACACTGGGACTGTCTGTATTACATGTGTCCTGAGAGTGAGGGGATACCGGGACTGTCTGTATTACATGTGTCCTGAGAGTGAGGGGATACCGGGACTGTCTGTATTACATTGTCCTGAGAGTCAGGGGACACCAGGACTGTCTGTATTACATGTGTCCTGAGAGTGAGGGGACACCGGGACTGTCTGTATTACATGTGTCCTGAGAGTGAGGGTACACCGGGACAGTCTGTATTACATGTGTCCTGAGAGTGAGGGGACACAGGGACTGTCTGTATTACATGTGTCCTGAGAGTGAGGTGACATCGGGACTGTCTGTATTACATGTGTCCTGAGAGTGAGGGGACACCGGGACTGTCTGTATTACATGTGTCCTGAGAGTGAGGGGACACCGGGACTGTCTGTATTACATGTGTCCTGAGAGTGAGGTGACATCGGGACTGTCTGTATTACATGTGTCCTGAGAGTGAGGGGACACCGGGACTGTCTGTATTACATGTGTCCTGAGAGTGAGGGGACACCGGGACTGTCTGTATTACATGTGTCCTGAGAGTGAGGTGACATCGGGACTGTCTGTATTACATGTGTCCTGAGAGTGAGGTGACATCGGGACTGTCTGTATTACATGTGTCCTGAGAGTGAGGGGACACCAGGACTGTCTGTATTACATGTGTCCTGAGAGTGAGGTGACATCGGGACTGTCTGTATTACATGTGTCCTGAGAGTGAGGTGACATCGAGACTGTCTGCATTACATGTGTCCTGAGAGTGAGGGGACATCGGGACTGTCTGTATTACATGTGTCCTGAGAGTGAGGTGACATCGGGACTGTCTGCATTACATGTGTGCTGAGAGTGAGGGGACACCGGGACAGTCTGTATTACATGTGTCCTGAGAGTGAGGGGACATCAGGACTGTCTGTATTACATGTCTCCTGAGAGTGAGGTGACATCGGGACTGTCTGTATTACATGTGTCCTGAGAGTGAGGGGACACCAGGACTGTCTGTATTACATGTGTCCTGAGAGTGAGGGGACACCAGGACTGTCTGTATTACATGTGTCCTGAGAGTGAGGGGACACCAGGACTGTCTGTATTACATGTGTCCTGAGAGTGAGGGGACATCAGGACTGTCTGTATTACATGTGTCCTGAGAGTGAGGGGACACCTGGACTGTCTGTATTACATGTGTCCTGAGAGTGAGGGGACACCAGGACTGTCTGTATTACATGTGTCCTGAGAGTGAAGGGACACCAGGACTGTCTGTATTACATGTGTCCTGAGAGTGAGGGGACACCGGGACAGTCTGTATTACATGTGTCCTGAGAGCGAGGGGACACCGGGACTGTCTGTATTACACGTGTCCTGAGAGTGAGGGGACACCGGGACTGCCTGTATTACATGTGTCCATTGAGTGAGAGGACACAGGGACTGACTGTATTACATGTGTCCTGAGAGTGAGGGGACATCGGGACTGTTTGTATTACATGTGTCCTGAGAGTGATGGGACATCGGGACTGTCTGTATTACATGTGTCCTGAGAGTGAGAGGACACCAGGACTGTCTGTATTACATGTGTCCTGAGAGTGAGGGGACACCAGGACTGTCTGTATTACATGTGTCCTGAGAGTGAGGGGACACCTGGACTGTCTGTATTACATGTGTCCTGAGAGTGAGGGGACATCCGGACTGTCTGCATTACATGTGTCCTGAGAGTGAGGGGACACCAGGACTGTCTGTATTACATGTGTCCTGAGAGTGAAAGGACATCAGGACTGTCTGTATTACATGTGTCCTGAGAGTGAGGGGACACCTGGACTGTCTGTATTACATGTGTCCTGAGAGTGAGAGGACACCGGTACTGTCTGTATTACATGTGTCCTGAGAGTGAGGGGACACCGGGACTGTCTGTATTACATTGTCCTGAGAGTCAGGGGACACCGGGACTGTCTGTATTACATGTGTCCTGAGAGTGAGGGGACACCGGGACTGTCTGTATTACATGTGTCCTGAGAGTGAGGGGACACCTGGACTGTCTGTATTATACGTGTCCTGAGAGTGAGGGGACATCGGGACTGTCTGTATTACATGTGTCCTGAGAGTGAGAGGACATCGGGACTGTCTGTATTACACGTGTCCTGATAGTGAGAGGACATCGGGACTGTCTGTATTACACGTGTCCTGAGAGTGAGGGGACACCTCGACTGTCTGTATTACACGTATCCTGAAAGTGAGGGGACACCGGGACTCTCTGTATTACATGTGTCCTGAGAGTGAGGGGACACCAGGACTGTCTGTATTACATGTGTCCTGAGAGTGAGGGGACATCAGGACTGTCTGTATTACATGTGTCCTGAGAGTGAGGAGACACCTGGACTGTCTGTATTACATGTGTCCTGAGAGTGAGGGGACACCAGGACTGTCTGTATTACATGTGTCCTGAGAGTGAGGGGACACCAGGACTGTCTGTATTACATGTGTCCTGAGAGTGAGGAGACACCTGGACTGTCTGTATTACATGTGTCCTGAGAGTGAGGGGACATCAGGACTGTCTGTATTACATGTCTCCTGAGAGTGAGGTGACATCGGGACTGTCTGTATTACATGTGTCCTGAGAGTGAGGGGACATCAGGACTGTCTGTATTACATGTGTCCTGAGAGTGAGGAGACACCTGGACTGTCTGTATTACATGTGTCCTGAGAGTGAGGGGACACCAGGACTGTCTGTATTACATGTGTCCTGAGAGTGAGGGGACACCGGGACTGTCTGTATTACATGTGTCCTGAGAGTGAGGGTACACCGGGACTGTCTGTATTACATTGTCCTGAGAGTCAGGGGACACCAGGACTGTCTGTATCACATGTGTCCTGAGAGTGAGGGGACACCGGGACAGTCTGTATTACATGTGTCCTGAGAGTGAGGGGACACAGGGACTGTCTGTATTACATGTGTCCTGAGAGTGAGGTGACATCGGGACTGTCTGTATTACATGTGTCCTGAGAGTGAGGGGACACCGGGACTGTCTGTATTACATGTGTCCTGAGAGTGAGGGGACACCGGGACTGTCTGTATTACATGTGTCCTGAGAGTGAGGTGACATCGGGACTGTCTGTATTACACGTGTCCTGAGAGTGAGGGGACACCTCGACTGTCTGTATTACACGTATCCTGAAAGTGAGGGGACACCGGGACTCTCTGTATTACATGTGTCCTGAGAGTGAGGGGACACCAGGACTGTCTGTATTACATGTGTCCTGAGAGTGAGGGGACATCAGGACTGTCTGTATTACATGTGTCCTGAGAGTGAGGAGACACCTGGACTGTCTGTATTACATGTGTCCTGAGAGTGAGGGGACACCAGGACTGTCTGTATTACATGTGTCCTGAGAGTGAGGGGACACCAGGACTGTCTGTATTACATGTGTCCTGAGAGTGAGGAGACACCTGGACTGTCTGTATTACATGTGTCCTGAGAGTGAGGGGACATCAGGACTGTCTGTATTACATGTCTCCTGAGAGTGAGGTGACATCGGGACTGTCTGTATTACATGTGTCCTGAGAGTGAGGGGACATCAGGACTGTCTGTATTACATGTGTCCTGAGAGTGAGGAGACACCTGGACTGTCTGTATTACATGTGTCCTGAGAGTGAGGGGACACCAGGACTGTCTGTATTACATGTGTCCTGAGAGTGAGGGGACACCGGGACTGTCTGTATTACATGTGTCCTGAGAGTGAGGGTACACCGGGACTGTCTGTATTACATTGTCCTGAGAGTCAGGGGACACCAGGACTGTCTGTATCACATGTGTCCTGAGAGTGAGGGGACACCGGGACAGTCTGTATTACATGTGTCCTGAGAGTGAGGGGACACAGGGACTGTCTGTATTACATGTGTCCTGAGAGTGAGGTGACATCGGGACTGTCTGTATTACATGTGTCCTGAGAGTGAGGGGACACCGGGACTGTCTGTATTACATGTGTCCTGAGAGTGAGGGGACACCGGGACTGTCTGTATTACATGTGTCCTGAGAGTGAGGTGACATCGGGACTGTCTGTATTACATGTGTCCTGAGAGTGAGGGGACACCGGGACTGTCTGTATTACATGTGTCCTGAGAGTGAGGGGACACCGGGACTGTCTGTATTACATGTGTCCTGAGAGTGAGGTGACATCGGGACTGTCTGTATTACATGTGTCCTGAGAGTGAGGTGACATCGGGACTGTCTGTATTACATGTGTCCTGAGAGTGAGGGGACACCAGGACTGTCTGTATTACATGTGTCCTGAGAGTGAGGTGACATCGGGACTGTCTGTATTACATGTGTCCTGAGAGTGAGGTGACATCGAGACTGTCTGCATTACATGTGTCCTGAGAGTGAGGGGACATCGGGACTGTCTGTATTACATGTGTCCTGAGAGTGAGGTGACATCGGGACTGTCTGCATTACATGTGTGCTGAGAGTGAGGGGACACCGGGACAGTCTGTATTACATGTGTCCTGAGAGTGAGGGGACATCAGGACTGTCTGTATTACATGTCTCCTGAGAGTGAGGTGACATCGGGACTGTCTGTATTACATGTGTCCTGAGAGTGAGGTGACATCGGGACTGTCTGTATTACATGTGTCCTGAGAGTGAGGGGACACCAGGACTGTCTGTATTACATGTGTCCTGAGAGTGAGGGGACACCAGGACTGTCTGTATTACATGTGTCCTGAGAGTGAGGGGACATCAGGACTGTCTGTATTACATGTGTCCTGAGAGTGAGGGGACACCTGGACTGTCTGTATTACATGTGTCCTGAGAGTGAGGGGACACCAGGACTGTCTGTATTACATGTGTCCTGAGAGTGAAGGGACACCAGGACTGTCTGTATTACATGTGTCCTGAGAGTGAGGGGACACCGGGACAGTCTGTATTACATGTGTCCTGAGAGCGAGGGGACACCGGGACTGTCTGTATTACACGTGTCCTGAGAGTGAGGGGACACCGGGACTGCCTGTATTACATGTGTCCATTGAGTGAGAGGACACAGGGACTGACTGTATTACATGTGTCCTGAGAGTGAGGGGACATCGGGACTGTTTGTATTACATGTGTCCTGAGAGTGATGGGACATCGGGACTGTCTGTATTACATGTGTCCTGAGAGTGAGAGGACACCGGGACTGTCTGTATTACATGTGTCCTGAGAGTGAGGGGACACCAGGACTGTCTGTATTACATGTGTCCTGAGAGTGAGGGGACACCTGGACTGTCTGTATTACATGTGTCCTGAGAGTGAGGGGACATCCGGACTGTCTGCATTACATGTGTCCTGAGAGTGAGGGGACACCAGGACTGTCTGTATTACATGTGTCCTGAGAGTGAAAGGACATCAGGACTGTCTGTATTACATGTGTCCTGAGAGTGAGGGGACACCTGGACTGTCTGTATTACATGTGTCCTGAGAGTGAGAGGACACCGGTACTGTCTGTATTACATGTGTCCTGAGAGTGAGGGGACACCGGGACTGTCTGTATTACATTGTCCTGAGAGTCAGGGGACACCGGGACTGTCTGTATTACATGTGTCCTGAGAGTGAGGGGACACCGGGACTGTCTGTATTACATGTGTCCTGAGAGTGAGGGGACACCTGGACTGTCTGTATTATACGTGTCCTGAGAGTGAGGGGACATCGGGACTGTCTGTATTACATGTGTCCTGAGAGTGAGAGGACATCGGGACTGTCTGTATTACACGTGTCCTGATAGTGAGAGGACATCGGGACTGTCTGTATTACACGTGTCCTGAGAGTGAGGGGACACCTCGACTGTCTGTATTACACGTATCCTGAAAGTGAGGGGACACCGGGACTCTCTGTATTACATGTGTCCTGAGAGTGAGGGGACACCAGGACTGTCTGTATTACATGTGTCCTGAGAGTGAGGGGACATCAGGACTGTCTGTATTACATGTGTCCTGAGAGTGAGGAGACACCTGGACTGTCTGTATTACATGTGTCCTGAGAGTGAGGGGACACCAGGACTGTCTGTATTACATGTGTCCTGAGAGTGAGGGGACACCAGGACTGTCTGTATTACATGTGTCCTGAGAGTGAGGAGACACCTGGACTGTCTGTATTACATGTGTCCTGAGAGTGAGGGGACATCAGGACTGTCTGTATTACATGTCTCCTGAGAGTGAGGTGACATCGGGACTGTCTGTATTACATGTGTCCTGAGAGTGAGGGGACATCAGGACTGTCTGTATTACATGTGTCCTGAGAGTGAGGAGACACCTGGACTGTCTGTATTACATGTGTCCTGAGAGTGAGGGGACACCAGGACTGTCTGTATTACATGTGTCCTGAGAGTGAGGGGACACCAGGACTGTCTGTATTACATGTGTCCTGAGAGTGAGGGGACGTCAGGACTGTCTGTATTACATGTGTCCTGAGAGTGAGGGGACACCTGGACTGTCTGTATTACATGTGTCCTGAGAGTGAGGGGACACCAGGACTGTCTGTATTACATGTGTCCTGAGAGTGAGGGGACACCGGGACAGTCTCTATTACATGTGTCCTGAGAGTGAGGGGACACCGGGACTGTCTGTATTACATGTGTCCTGAGAGTGAGGGGACACCGGGACTGTCTGTATTACACGTGTCCTGAGAGTGAGGGGACACCGGGACTGTCTGTATTACATGTGTCCATTGAGTGAGAGGACACAGGGACTGTCTGTATTACATGTGTCCTGAGAGTGAGGGGACATCGGGACTGTTTGTATTACATGTGTCCTGAGAGTGATGGGACATCGGGACTGTCTGTATTACATGTGTCCTGAGAGTGAGAGGACACCGGGACTGTCTGTATTACATGTGTCCTGAGAGTGAGGGGACACCAGGACTGTCTGTATTACATGTGTCCTGAGAGTGAGGGGACATCAGGACTGTCTGTATTACATGTGTCCTGAGAGTGAGGAGACACCGGGACTGTCTGTATTACATGTGTCCTGAGAGTGAGAGGACACTGGGATTGTCTGTATTACATGTGTCCTGAGAGTGAGGGGACACCGGGACTGTCTGTATTACATGTGTCCTGAGAGTGAGGGGACACCTTAACTGTCTGTATTACATGTGTCCTGAGAGTGAGGGGACACCTTAACTGTCTGTATAACATGTGTCCTAAGAGTGAGGGGACATCCGGACTGTCTGTATTACATGTGTCCTGAGAGTGAGGGGACACCAGGACTTTCTGTATTACATGTGTCCTGAGAGTGAGAGGACACTGAGACTGTCTGTATTACATGTGTCCTGAGAGTGAGGGGACATCGGGACTGTTTGTATTACATGTGTCCTGAGAGTGATGGGACATCGGGACTGTCTGTATTACATGTGTCCTGAGAGTGAGAGGACACCGGGACTGTCTGTATTACATGTGTCCTGAGAGTGAGGGGACACCAGGACTGTCTGTATTACATGTGTCCTGAGAGTGAGGGGACATCAGGACTGTCTGTATTACATGTGTCCTGAGAGTGAGGAGACACCGGGACTGTCTGTATTACATGTGTCCTGAGAGTGAGAGGACACTGGGATTGTCTGTATTACATGTGTCCTGAGAGTGAGGGGACACCGGGACTGTCTGTATTACATGTGTCCTGAGAGTGAGGGGACACCTTAACTGTCTGTATTACATGTGTCCTGAGAGTGAGGGGACACCTTAACTGTCTGTATAACATGTGTCCTAAGAGTGAGGGGACATCCGGACTGTCTGTATTACATGTGTCCTGAGAGTGAGGGGACACCAGGACTTTCTGTATTACATGTGTCCTGAGAGTGAGAGGACACTGAGACTGTCTGTATTACATGTGTCCTGAGAGTGAGGGGACACCTGGACTGTCTGTATTACACGTGTCCTGAAAGTGAGGGGACACCGGGACTGTCTGTATTACATGTGTCCTGAGAGTGAGAGGACACCGGGACTGTCTGTATTACATGTGTCCTGAGAGTGAGGGGACACCTGGACTGTCTGTATTACACGTGTCCTAAAAGTGAGGGGACACCGGGACTGTCTGTATTACATGTGTCCTGAGAGTGAGGGGACATCAGGACTGTCTGTATTACATGTGTCCTGAGAGTGAGGGGACACCTGGACTGTCTGTATTACATGTGTCCTGAGAGTGAGAGGACACCGGGACTGTCTGTATTACATGTGTCCTGAGAGTGAGGGGACATCGGGACTGTCTGTATTACATGTGTCCTGAGAGTGAGGAGACACCTGGACTGTCTGTATTACATGTGTCCTGAGAGTGAGGGGACACCAGGACTGTCTGTATTACATGTGTCCTGAGAGTGAGGGGACACCAGGACTGTCTGTATTACATGTGTCCTGAGAGTGAGGGGACACCTGGACTGTCCGTATTACATGTGTCCTGAGAGTGAGAGGACACCGGGACTGTCTGTATTACATGTGTCCTGAGAGTGAGGGGACACCAGGACTGTCTGTATTACATTTGTCCTGAGAGTGAGGGGACACCGGGACAGTCTGTATTATATGTGTCCTGAGAGTGAGGGGACACCGGGACTGTCTGTATTACATGTGTCCTGAGAGTGAGGTGACATCGGGACTGTCTGTATTACATGTGTCCTGAGAGTGAGGGGACACCGGTACTGTCTGTATTACATGTGTCCTGAGAGTGAGGTGACATCGGGACTGTCTGCATTACATGTGTCCTGAGAGTGAGGGGACACCTGGACTGTCTGTATTACATGTGTCCTGAGAGTGAGAGGACACCGGGACTGTCTGTATTACATGTGTCCTGAGAGTGAGGGGATATCGGGACTCTCTGTATTACATGTGTCCTGAGAGTGAGGAGACACCTGGACTGTCTGTATTACATGTGTCCTGAGAGTGAGGGGACACCAGGACTGTCTGTATTACATGTGTCCTGAGAGTGAGGGGACACCAGGACTGTCTGTATTACATGTGTCCTGAGAGTGAGGGGACACCTGGACTGTCCGTATTACATGTGTCCTGAGAGTGAGAGGACACCGGGACTGTCTGTATTACATGTGTCCTGAGAGTGAGGGGACACCAGGACTGTCTGTATTACATTTGTCCTGAGAGTGAGGGGACACCGGGACAGTCTGTATTATATGTGTCCTGAGAGTGAGGGGACACCGGGACTGTCTGTATTACATGTGTCCTGAGAGTGAGGTGACATCGGGACTGTCTGTATTACATGTGTCCTGAGAGTGAGGGGACACCGGGACTGTCTGTATTACATGTGTCCTGAGAGTGAGGTGACATCGGGACTGTCTGCATTACATGTGTCCTGAGAGTGAGAGGACACAGGGACTGTCTGTATTACATGTGTCCTGAGAGTGAGGGGACATCGGGACTGTTTGTATTACATGTGTCCTGAGAGTGAGGGGACACCAGGACTGTCTGTATTACATGTGTCCTGAGAGTGAGGGGACACCAGGACTGTCTGTATTACATGTGTCCTGAGAGTGAGGGAACACCTGGACTGTCCGTATTACATGTGTCCTGAGAGTGAGGGGACACTGGGAATGTCTGTATTACATGTGTCCTGAGAGTGAGAGGACACCGGGACTGTCTGTATTACATGTGTCCTGAGAGTGAGGGGACACCAGGACTGTCTGTTTTACATTTGTCCTGAGAGTGAGGGGACACCGGGACAGTCTGTATTATATGTGTCCTGAGAGTGAGGGGACACCGGGACTGTCTGTATTACATGTGTCCTGAGAGTGAGGTGACATCGGGACTGTCTGTATTACATGTGTCCTGAGAGTGAGGGGACACCGGTACTGTCTGTATTACATGTGTCCTGAGAGTGAGGTGACATCGGGACTGTCTGCATTACATGTGTCCTGAGAGTGAGGGGACACCTGGACTGTCTGTATTACATGTGTCCTGAGAGTGAGAGGACACCGGGACTGTCTGTATTACATGTGTCCTGAGAGTGAGGGGATATCGGGACTGTCTGTATTACATGTGTCCTGAGAGTGAGGAGACACCTGGACTGTCTGTATTACATGTGTCCTGAGAGTGAGGGGACACCAGGACTGTCTGTATTACATGTGTCCTGAGAGTGAGGGGACACCAGGACTGTCTGTATTACATGTGTCCTGAGAGTGAGGGGACACCTGGACTGTCCGTATTACATGTGTCCTGAGAGTGAGAGGACACCGGGACTGTCTGTATTACATGTGTCCTGAGAGTGAGGGGACACCAGGACTGTCTGTATTACATTTGTCCTGAGAGTGAGGGGACACCGGGACAGTCTGTATTATATGTGTCCTGAGAGTGAGGGGACACCGGGACTGTCTGTATTACATGTGTCCTGAGAGTGAGGTGACATCGGGACTGTCTGTATTACATGTGTCCTGAGAGTGAGGGGACACCGGGACTGTCTGTATTACATGTGTCCTGAGAGTGAGGTGACATCGGGACTGTCTGCATTACATGTGTCCTGAGAGTGAGAGGACACAGGGACTGTCTGTATTACATGTGTCCTGAGAGTGAGGGGACATCGGGACTGTTTGTATTACATGTGTCCTGAGAGTGATGGGACATCGGGACTGTCTGTATTATATAGAAGAGACCGGAAAACTTTTCATTAAAGAATGACCAATTAAAAATCGTCAATCACAAGCGTTTCCTCATTACTGCCACTTGTGCAGGGAGATCCCAGTTACTCTTAATTATATTCATTTTGTGTCAGTCACACTGCATGGGAGGGTGCTGCAAGACAAGCATGATCCTAGACCAGTCCAAGAGGACTAGTGACTCCTGTCAGTCTGTGTGGATATTGCAAAGTATCCATGGATTTGACTTTCTTTGTGGACCCATGAAAAGCGGGAGGATATTGAGCCTAGTCCCTCCCACATGGATAAAGGAGTGACAAATGTGGCTCTTTGCAATAACTGGGAATGGACATTGCTGAGATGTGAGAGGTTATGTATTTGCTGTGCGGGATACTCTGATATTTTTATATTTTATAGATAGAATAAAAGGGGCATCTTTCACCCAATATTTTCCTAGGTAACTTATTTACCCACACTGAGGTACCATTACCGCGGTAACACACATTTAAATTGATACCCTCTCTGTGGCTATATTCTGTTACACACATACCTTCACATGGCTGCATGTAACACGCCTCTGTCTGCACATGCTCACTGCTGTTACATGGCAGATCCGGAGACTCCACGGCAGGGCAGTCACACCGCCATCTCCGAATGCGAATTCCTGTACCACAGCTGCGGGAACACAGGCTCCAGTCTGTCCAGCTGCACTCACCGCTACCTGCAGATTGAAGAAAAATTCAGTCCGGCACCGTGGAGCTACCTGGAGTCCGTCACGGCGAACACAACGGTGCATAATACATAAAGTATAATTATTGTTTCCTGTCTGACAATGACTATTGTGACTAATAAAGAAGCAGAGTAGACGTTATTTCTATCCCTAATATAAAATGATCAGTTACAGTACCATGACCCAGAGAGCTTTATAGGTATATATGTCTGGAGCCGTCTCACCTTCACACTGCTTGTTGGTACAGTCCTGTCTCTCTGTGTCCAGGCCCTCGCAGTCTGAACCATTGTTGCGGGGAGGGGGGTTGATACAGGCCCGGGAGCGGATCTGAACACCAGTGCCGCAAGTGACTGGACAGTCAGACCAAGGAGACCACGGAGTCCAGTTTCCGTTGACTGAAGTTAGAAAAGACATAACAGATTTTACTCCAAGGGTTAAATGTATCAAAGTGCGAGTTTGCAACTCCAGCGATTTTCTTGGGAGAGTTGAAACTCGCCGATGTATGAAGCTGAGATTTCATACAAAATCGCCAGAGTTCTGCTTCTGTCAAAATCGATACTTGCAAAATCGCCAGAGATCAAACTCACCACTGTTTGCCACTGCAGCTATACAAGTCTCCAATGTATGAAGCTGCGATTTGGCAAACTCAGGAGAGTTTGCTTCTAAACACGCCAGATACAACACGCTGCTTGATAGCAGCGTGTTGTAGAAACACATCACTGTTACACTGGCAGTGTTAAAAAGGTAAAGAATAGATAAAAGTTTTTTCAAAAAAAAGCGTGGGGTCCCGTGAAAATCGGGGAAAAACTTTGCGTGGGGTTCCCTCGATTTTCACTTTACCAGCACTAGGCAAACCAGCCAGGGTTGGCGGCACTATAGCAGGGGGACGCGCGGCAGGGGTCCCCCTGCCATAATAACTAACCAACCCTAGGCTGTCAGCGCTGGGCTGGATTCCCTAGGGAGTGGGGTCTGCTGAAAAAAACAAGCGGGTCCCCCCCCTAGAAATAACCAGCCCAGTGCTGATAGCACTAGGGCTCTTCCTACTACCCCTTGGCTGTGGGTAGTAGGGTAATACGGCGAGAAAGTGTTAAAAAAACAAACTGACACCAATTTTTTTTGTGATTTTTTTGCGTTTAAACACGCTGGCAAACTCGCACTTTGATACATTTACCCCCAAGTCGTTATGGGACTAATACGCCCAGCTTCATTTCTGACGTGTTCATCTCTATGGAGCATAAAAAGGCCTATTAGTCTAAAATACTTTCCTGTTTACCACATCAAGGGACATTTACAGACGTGTAAATCAGTTGCGTAATGCTGTTTTGTGATGTCACATGCCTTGTGGGATATTCAGTGGAAAGCCGGGATTCACGGGACACAATAGCAGCGTTGCTGTGGGGAAGGCGCTGCCGGTAGGAGCCGGTGCGCAGAGAGCGCCGTTTTTACCAAGTGTAGATTACATTTTGCACCTAGTACAGAAATTAGGTTTCTTTTTGCAGGAAGAATTATTTAGATGAGAGGGGGGCAGATGGTGAGTTTATAGGGCTATTACCTACAGGGCGGCAGGGGGCACAGCCTTTACCTCCCCGACACCTCAGAGGCATCTCCTCTGATCCTTTGATGGGACGCACTTTGTAACTCATACCTGACGACTTTTATAACCTCCCATCCGGGATCTCCCGGCGGAGTGGTCAGGTGACTAGTGTAGGAGGAGGCGTGGTCAAGCCATTGTGTCACCAGTTACCCAGAAACCCCCCTTTCGCTAATCATGGATCCTCCTAGTTGATATAATAAGTGGATTATAACACATTGTCTGCAGCCTAGGACACATTTCCATGGGCATCTGCATATCTTTAAGAGAACATTGGCTTCAACAAAGTGGCCACCGTCACTTTTATTTCTGGTGTATTATTTGTACAGTTTGGTATATAGTGCTCTAGGGCCTGATTCATTAAGGAACTTAGCCAAGAATTTGAGTACGTTTTCTGGACAAAACCATGTTACAATGGAAGGGGTGCAAATTAGTTTATTATTTTGCACAAGTTAAATACTGGCTGTTTTTTCATAGCTTTATGTTTACACTGAAATTTAAAGTTGATCTAGGACATGTCCTACCCCTCCTACCCCAACTATAAATCTGCCGTCAAATTTTAGATTTACCTCCCCCTCCAATGTAACATGGCTTTGCCTTTTGCTTAACTTTCCTTAATGAATCAGGCCCAGTGTTCTAGATGAGGCCGTACCAATGACCTATACAGTGATATTATTACTTCTTAATTTCTGCTACTGATTCCTCTCCCTATGTAACCAAGCATCTGACTTCCCTTCCTCATTACTTTGTTACATTACTTACCTGCCTTTAAGTCACCTGAAATAGTGACTCCTAGATCCCTTTCCTCCTCAGTAGTTTCCATTATAGTGCCGTTAATGCTATATTTCACCTTTGTTGTTTTGAGACCAAGTGTATGATTTTGCATTTATTGGCATTAAACTGTAGTTGTCACGCTCTTGACCATTCCTCTAATCTACCTCGATCATCAATCATTGTACCCCCCCTGCTGCATATCTTTGTGTCATCTGCAAAAAGACGCGCTCTTAGAATTTAATGTATAGTAACAGTTTTATCAGTGATATTTACATCCTCTCTCTAACCAAGTAACACGCTTTACATTCATTTCAACTGTTCAATAAAAGCAATTAAATAATATTTCATATACATATTATGTATTATTAATATACCATTGTACATAAGAGAATAGCTACTAAATGTGTACTCACCTCCACATCCAATGTCCTGGCAGTGATTGCCCTCCGGAGTGCATATACTAGATGGAGAAACAGAGGAAATCAGTGACAAATAGACGTCATTAAGAACGCAGGAAACGGCGCTGGCTGTGTGATGTCACGTGCCCGGTGACCGGTTTTATGGCTCTGCATTTGGTTTAGCATTGTAATATGTGTTACTTATGTAAAGATCACTTTTTGTGCCCTTTTGTGGGCAGAGCTGACCCCACGTGTGCAGATGATATAGTCCCGCACAAATGCAAAATAAGATTTCATTTTATGGTATAAGATATCATAACCAATATCAAGGGGCAGAGAGTGCGCTGGTACAGGTGCCCACTCTGCGTCAGTCCATAAAACCTTCATAGTTGGAAGTAATCAGAGCCCGGCCACTTGGACAACTATTAATCCATCATGGCGCATTATCTGATCAGAATTAGAATGTAAGCTCTCATGAGCAGGGCCCTCCTTACCCTTTGTTTTCGTGTCTGCATTTATCTTATCTACCTTGGAGGAAGAAGAAGGAAAAAGAAGAAGGAAGAGGAAGAAGAAAGAAGAAGAAGGAAGAGGAAGGAAGAAGAAGAAGAAGAAGGAGGAGGAAGAAGAAGAAGAAGGAGGAAGAAGAAGAAGGAAGCAGAAGAAAGAAGAAGATTACTATGTGTTCAAAAACCAATATCATTAAAGGTGGAAATGTTGTCACACTTGAATAAAGACAGCTCATTGATATAAATGAGGGTCTATCATATTTGGGTAGGAAATACTTTGTGTTTTCAGTTTTTCTGACATGGCCCAAATATCTGTGATTGGTTTAGACGATTGTCTGTGCAGATGCCCATCAAAATGTAGAATAAGATCGTGCGTCAGTGGATGCACAGAACAGAAATACGAGCACTGCGATGCGGTGGGTTTAAGGGCTCGTGGAGGCTGAGTTGGCGTTGGGGAAAATGAAGAACTGGAAAAATTTCTTCCATATATCTCATCCCCGAACAGGGGACAAAGGTATGGCACCAGACTGCCTCTACTGAGGTACTGACTGTGTGCAGCCAAACACCCCAGGGGCAGAGTGAGAGGCCACCCCCTATTGCCAACCAGTTTGGGGAAGTATAGCCGCCGCAGGTCCCTGAGTCCTGAACCAGTACTGAGTGATTTGAGATACGTGGGATAATGAGCATCAATTATCTCACTGTAGAAGAAACAGCAGGACGACATACTGTATAACACTGTAAAAGGGTCGGTCACTCTTGTTTGGTAGGGGGACCTCAAGGCAAGAGGAAAAACTGGAACAACTCTGGGCTGCGATGTACGTATACATCCATCCATGAGTCTGCACTCCCTTGGGACAGGGTATTTCATCTTACGTCTGCCCCAGTGGTGTCAAGATCCATTAGTAATTCAAGCAATCAGATACTAGCTCTGTCTACTGTACACTCTGACCCTGGACAGGACCTCAGTGGACATTTGACCTTGTTTAAGGACACGCTCTACATACAGTGTATGGAATCAGATACTAACCATTGCTGGCACTCTCCTACCAGCCACACATCACCAACATGTCTGTCAGAGCCATTCTGTGGGCACAATGTGGGGCACATTTCCCAATAACACTGGCGAGACTGTTTCTCAGGTGTCTGACACTGTCTCCTCTCTGACCCAGATGTAGATGATCTGTAAACAGAATAAGAAGAATATTGTGATATATATGGAACAGCGAGGATCTTATAATGACAATCAAATGGTGACAATTTCAACCAGGATCTCTTGATTTCTTGTTCCCCAAAGCACTTATGGACCTTCTATTATCCTGCCACACTCACACCCATCCACTCACATCCTCTCACCTGAATCGTGTCTGATGGCCACTTCCACAAGTGACAGAGCACTGAGACCATGTTGACCACTGGCTCCACATACAGTCCACGCTCTGGCAGGTGTCATTGGTGCAGATGAGATGCCCGTCTGAGCAGGTGCAGTTGTTGCAGTTTTCCTGGATAGAGCTGTGGGGGGTCCAGCTCTGTCCACGGCTGTCTGTACACTCACACTGGGCAATGGGCAGACAAACCCCGTCCTGCTCCAGTAATCCTGAGAAAAATAGGTGTAGCCTAAAATTCAGACATCCTGACGAACCTGTACTGTGACTCAATGTGGATAACTGTTATCTGTAACTACCAGAGGTATGATAAACGTGACCTACCCGTGGGGCACCGACATCCCGGCTCGCAGGCCTCCCCGTCCAGGCATGCAATTCCCTGCTGAAAATCTGAGCAATGCCGGGGGCACCGATTGGCACAGGTCACATGCTCCATTCCTGGGGCACAGCCCTCAGCTTCATAGAGGGAGGATGAAAGGAATAATACATAAGAAAGCTGAGTACAAGCAATAGGTTAAATCTGATAACTAAAACAGTAAATCGATATCTCGTTATCTTCATGGACAGGAAATGGAGAGTTGGGTTCTGAAGCTTCGGGGATATGGAACCAAGTCAGATATTTAGCTGCCCAGACAATTCACTTACTCATAAATATAAGAAACCCACCTGAGGGTCCTATTCCAAAGTAACAGTCACTATGATGAGCACCATGAGGATCTCTATGATCTGAAGAGGGATGATTTGGATGAGGTGGAGGACACCTAGATTCTGCCCACGATATCTGTACCATACTTACCTTACTCCTGAGGCCTCGTGGTTCAGAGGTTCAGCTGATGTTGATACGTATGGTCTGGTCTTGTTTGTTGGTCAGGTCATATGAAAGGGGGGTACCCAGGGTTTGTGTCTGGTCACTTAGATATTCCCAGAATAGTTTTATAATTATAGTTTTCAAGGCTGGATTGTTTTTAAACTACAGATATTGTATTAATGTCAGTTTTGTATGTGGTATTTTCTGACATTAAACACATTCCGGTCTTACCACAGGGTCTCGGATTGCAGATGCGCACTTGGTATTTTTCTCCAGGACATTCCTTTCCTCCATTTTTTGGCGGAGGGCTGGTACAGGTCCGACTTCTCACTGATCTTCCTCCACCGCACAAACGGTCACACCAGGACCAGGGACTCCACTTGGACCAGCCACCATTTACTAGAAGACGACCGCAAGAGTAAAGGTGGAGAAAGAATTGTTATTGTACCTGAGGATAATGACGCTTCAAGTGTCTGGAATATAATGTCTCTATAATGAAATAATCTACCTTTACAGGCCTGTAAGTTACAGAACCTTCGCTCCATGTTCCCGGTTAGGATATCCTCACACCACGAGCCCTTGTCACCAGGGGGGTTGTAAGTACGGAGTCGTCTCTGTTGACCAACACCACAGGATCGAGAACACTCGCTCCACTTGGACCAGGGGTTCCAGGAGCAATTCTGCTCCCGACACTCTTCCCCGTCGCACAGAGAGGTTGTATCTGAGAGAAGAACAGATTTTAGACCACCAGACCATGAACGTGGGTGACGAAGGTAGTCATTTAATAATATTCTGCTAGTTCAATAATAACCACAGGGTGCAACATATTAATTGATCATCGTAAGAAGAAATATACTGATTGATGATCAGATATTTATAAAATCAGTCAGTGCAAAACACGTTTCTGGATGGAAGTTGGGAGATGAATGGTGAAAAGTAAGAAGTTCTTGGTGGCCCGGATATCTGTCAGGGGTCTCACCAGTACATTGAGGGAGGTTACAGGTGGTCTCCTGGAATGACTCTCCGGTACAATTTCTTCCACCAGGACAGAATCGTGAACGTGTCTTCACTGCAGGGAACTTGCTGTCTGTGCAGCTCTTAGAGCATGGAGTCCACGGTGACCAGGATCCAAAATCCTTCTCTATGCCTGACAAAATATTATTGGTTGATGGATTTCATGTGTCTATATATTACCAAGTGAAGTCTATACTACATAAGACAATATAAAATGTTTATTTTTATTTCAAGCATATTCCCCCTGAAATAAAATAGATATTAATAGCCGTGGAGATCAGCGAGTGAAGAGAAGTTACAGATTGATCCATATATATCTGCACTTCTGCTAGTAAGAGCAATCAGAACTGAGGAGCAACCTCTGGATGTAACCCATACGTACTCTTTACTCTCAGTCTACCGTTGCAGAAACAACGTTTGGACTGCAGCTCTGTTTAGAAGCTCCTTCAACTATGTTACAATCACAGCTTACACCCTCCACAATTCTACTCTCTACAACCCATCAACCACAGAAACATCCATCACTACTCGTCCTCCTTGGTCAAAAGAAGTGTATTCCAGCCTGGTACCTACACCATTGACGCTCCAGCTGGACCTCCAACAAGACAGACTCACTGCATTTTGCCCCTTCCCTGGGGTAGCCCCGGTGCACTGACCACAGACAATCTGCATTTCGTGGACATAGTGCCCTGATAGCTATAGATTGTTTATTGACTCATTGGTACTGTACAGGAGAGCGTTCATCACAATTGAATGCTAGACCCCCCCTTATTTATAACTGTCAACATATTCACCATCTTCAGTTTTTAGTCTCACTATTGTCCCAGTGTTTTTACCGTTACACTAATATATCTAGGGAACCTTCTCTACTGACTGAGATGTTTCTTCTGCTTGAGCTTCACCCCGTTGTATTGTGAGTTTATCTTTATATTTGGGTTTATCCTCCTGTGATTGGGTCTATAGTTCTTATATTCAGTCTATATAACAGCTGCTACAATGGAGATCCATATCGGCTTTATCTACATTGACGTATCTGGTACAAATCTCTGCTGCATGTAAAAATACTGTATTACTCTGTTCCTCTGTACTTTACCTATCATTCCCCACCTGTCATCATCATTATCAGTTCTTTATAAAGCACCAAACAGTTATCAGCCTCAATCATACTGATGAACGCAGCTCAGTGATTGCTGACCACTGAGCCACCGTACTGCCCCGTCAGAGAGTCACATAGGTGATTAGTCCTGGTCTATGTAGGATCTAACCCTTTATGTATCATCCGGTTCTGTATATTATACCCAGTGACCGATGGTGTCTAGTCCCCAAGTTCTCTCCAACAGACACATTTCATACCATGTCCCCATATAATGATCCCTGTCATGGTTTCCTGACACTTTACCTGTGATGTTAGTGGGAGGCTGCTCAGTGGGTCCTGTCCCATCTGGAATGAAATGGACTCAGTGAATATATCGCCAGACAGTGCTGAGTAATACAATATATACACTGTACATATAATATATATATATATACTGTACATATAATATATACACTGTACATATAATATATATCTATACTGTACATATAATATATATATATACTGTACATATAATATATATACTGTACATATAATATATATATATACACTGTACATATAATATATATATATATATATACTGTACATATAATATATATACTGTACATATAATATATATATATATACTGTACATATAATATATACACTGTACATATAATATATATACTGTACATATAATATATACACTGTACATATAATATATATATATATACTGTACATATAATATATACACTGTACATATAATATATATATATACTGTACATATAATATATACACTGTACATATAATATATATATATATACTGTACATATAATATATACACTGTACATATAATATATATATATATATACTGTACATATAATATATACACTATACATATAATATATATATATATATACTGTACATATAATATATACACTGTACATATAATATATATATATATATATACTGTACATATAATATATACACTATACATATAATATATACACTATACATATAATATATACACTATACATATAAGCTCCGCCTCTTCTTACCTTCACACTCTGGTGTCTGACAATACTTAATGTCCACACTGGGGCCTTCACAGTCTCTTCCCCCATTGGCTGGTTTGGGATTAGAACAGTCACGTGACCGGGTCATGTTGCCCAGGCCTCCGCAGGTCACCGAGCAGGGGCTCCAGGGGGTCCATGTAGTGAAATTTCCATCCCAAGTACATGTGGAAAATGTGCAATTCATCTGGCCGTTCTCACATAAGCTGCCACCAACATATTAGAACAGGAATGTTAGGGTGTGATTTACTGCAAATAATGTACCATCAATTCCTCCTTAATTACTGTACTACATGTTTGTACTATTTACCACTTACACACTCACTACCCATCTAATGACACCACCATCCTCCCCCCTTACACACGCACTAACCATCTAATGACACCACCATCTACCACTTACACACTCACTACCCATCTAATGACACCACCATCCTCCCCCCTTACACACGCACTACCCATCTAACGACACCACCATCTACCACTTACACACTCACTAACCATCTAATGACACCACCATCCTCCCCCCTTACACACGCACTACCCATCTAACGACACCACCATCTACCACTTACACACTCACTAACCATCTAATGACACCACCATCCTCCCCCCTTACACACTCACTACCCATCTAACGACACCACCATCTACCACTTACACACTCACTAACCATCTAATGACACCACCATCCTCCCCCCTTACACACTCACTAACCATCTAATGACACCACCATCCTCCCCCCTTACACACTCACTAACCATCTAATGACACCACCATCCTCCCCCCTTACACACGCACTAACCATCTAATGACACCACCATCCTCCCCCCTTACACACTCACTACCCATCTAATGACACCACCATCCTCCCCCCTTACACACTCACTACCCATCTAATGACACCACCATCCTCCCCCCTTACACACGCACTAACCATCTAATGACACCACCATCCTCCCCCCTTACACACGCACTAACCATCTAATAACACCACCATCCTCCCCCCTTACACACTCACTACCCATCTAATGACACCACCATCCTCCCCCCTTACACACGCACTAACCATCTAATGACACCACCATCCTCCCCCCTTACACACTCACTACCCATCTAATGACACCACCATCCTCCCCCCTTACACACTCACTACCCATCTAATGACACCACCATCCTCCCCCCTTACACACGCACTAACCATCTAATGACACCACCATCCTCCCCCCTTACATACTCACTAACCATCTAATGACACCACCATCCTCCCCCCTTACATACTCACTAACCATCTAATGACAACACCATCCTCCCCCCTTACACACTCACTAACCATCTAATGACACCACCATCCTCCCCCTTACACACTCACTAACCATCTAATGACACCACCATCCTCCCCCCTTACACACGCACTAACCATCTAATGACACCACCATCCTCCCCCCTTACACACGCACTAATCATCTAATAACACCACCATCCTCCCCCCTTACACACTCACTACCCATCTAATGACACCACCATCCTCCCCCCTTACACACTCACTACCCATCTAATGACACCACCATCCTCCCCCCTTACACACGCACTAACCATCTAATGACACCACCATCCTCCCCCCTTACACACTCACTACCCATCTAATGACACCACCATCCTCCCCCCTTACACACGCACTAACCATCTAATGACACCACCATCCTCCCCCCTTACACACGCACTAACCATCTAATAACACCACCATCCTCCCCCCTTACACACTCACTACCCATCTAATGACACCACCATCCTCCCCCCTTACACACGCACTAACCATCTAATGACACCACCATCCTCCCCCCTTACACACTCACTACCCATCTAATGACACCACCATCCTCCCCCCTTACACACTCACTACCCATCTAATGACACCACCATCCTCCCCCCTTACACACGCACTAACCATCTAATGACACCACCATCCTCCCCCCTTACACACTCACTACCCATCTAATGACACCACCATCCTCCCCCCTTACACACTCACTACCCATCTAATGACACCACCATCCTCCCCCCTTACACACTCACTACCCATCTAATGACACCACCATCCTCCCCCCTTACACACTCACTACCCATCTAATGACACCACCATCCTCCCCCCTTACACACTCACTACCCATCTAATGACACCACCATCCTCCCCCCTTACACACTCACTACCCATCTAATGACACCACCCTCCTCCCCCCTTACACACTCACTAACCATCTAATGACACCACCATCCTCCCCCCTTACACACTCACTACCCATCTAGTGACTCCACCACTAAATAATCTTTAAACATAATTCTGGTAAGAACTGGGTAATAATGAAATGTGAGACAGAAGAGATGAACATACCAAGTGCTGCACCCGTGCCAGATCTTCTCTCCTGGTATCACCTCCTCTCCTGGCACCACCACGGTCCCGCGGCCAGTAACCAGCATGGGAAGAGAGCGTACATCATCTGACGAGCCGTTCTTCAGATCCTGCAGGATCTCCTCAGTAATCAGACACGGACAATCCTAAACCAGAGAGAAAATCTTGCTGCTAAATATACAAAATCTAACAAGACATGACTCTAAAATCTACTGCAATTAATGTGCTGGATCTTTTATACTACAAGGGCCTGATTCATTTAGGAACACAAAGTGAACGCAATTTGTGCTTCTTTAAATGGAGGGAAAATGCAGCAGATAGACCTGTATTCAACGAGAAGAGGATCTGAAGAAACATTTCTAGGTGAATACGGGTATAACCGCTCTGTCTATGCGGCACGTGCCGTACGCAGTCACACTGCGGGATACGCACAATGCATATATAATGCATGTACTGTATATATAAACTGCCAGCAGAACGCACAGTAAAGTGATTAATGATACTACTATTGGTTAATAATTATTAATAAAAAAACACGCAGTTGTCATCACTAGTAATCAGCACTTACACCGGACCTGGAGCTGGTGCCAGTGTTACACATGTGCCTTAGAGAGTGAGTGAGCTCAGCACGTCCGTACTGACCATATGCATAGAGCCCAGTCCTCTCCCCGGCCGCCCCTGAAATCATAGGCCGACGGAAGTGTCCTTTGGCTTCGAAGATGGATTTTAGCACTTACCCTCGTGTATCAAACCATTGTCCTGTAGATTGTAAGCTGCCAGCAGGGCCCTCTCACCTCTCTGTCTGTATCACCCAGTATTGTCTTATTAATGTTTGTTCCCAATTGTAAAGCGCTACAGAATCTGCTGGTGCTATATAAATAAATGTTGATGATAATGATGATGATGATGATAGACGTGCGTTCACTGGAGTATAATCCGTTTTTAACCATGTGCAGAGCAATTTTACGCAACGTGCATCACATATCAGAATTTCCTTAATGTTCCTTAATAATAATCAGGCCCAAGATGTTTAATACACAAGAAAATACAACTGTGTGTAAATTAGAAAATCACTGCCTGTGAAATTCATTACTATATATATTCAAACAAATACATTATTGAGATTTGTTTTGTGGTGTCCTTCCATGTAAACCTGTGTTGTATCGTCTATTGAGTTACACTGTGATATAAACACCAGCGCTGATCACATGATTCTCGCACTATCAGTCTACAACATTAGGACACACTGATGTCTGACCGTCACACAGGAGCCGCTGTGGAAGTAGGTGCCCAGCGGACAGTGACATCCCTCCTCACACTCGTCTGGGAAACATTCTACCTGCTGGGCCAAGTGGGCACAACTGTACGGGCAGCTGTCAGCTATTCCACACTCTCGGTACAGGCGGTCTACCGGGCAGCCCACATCTGGTAAATACATGTAGGAAGGTTTATAATGATGAGGTATATACAGTGACAACCAGGTATAATATATAGATATATATATATAACAGGCCCTAAAACTACCAGTGATGGGGAACGATCGTTCTGCAGCAGATACTTACCGAGACACACCTGGTTGTTGCACATCCTACTCTGAATGGCTTTTCCATCACATTCTTGACGCCGACATTCACGGACCCTGATCTGCTCCCCTCCTCCACAGGTCATACTGCACGGTGACCACAGAGACCACTCACTCCACGGACCCAGCTCTGGAACCAGAAATCACACACGTAGAACCGAACACCAGACATTCATGAAGCCCAGAAGAACTTTGGATCTTTCTGTATAACAATTACCAAACACCTGAAGCCACAACTAGATGGGACGAAGCTCCACGGAAATCACACACACAGAATGGGACCCACAGTAAATCATGAAGAACAGGAGACTTCTGGACCATTCTATGTCCTGAATAACAACTATATCTATTCAAACATCTAAAACCCACAACTAGATGGGACGAAGCTCCTGAGTCTCCTGTGCCAGACTCCACAACTGGAATCTTTAATGTAAGGAAACAGATTCAGACTTGGGGCAGACTGGACGTTATCCAGAAGCTTCAGGTATCACCGTTACCTTGACAAGCGGGGCCTCGGCAAGGACTCTGCTGCTCGCTGTGTCCCACACAATCTCGTCCGCCATTCTGGGGTGCAGGATTATTGCATTTTCTGGATCGAGTCTGGATGCCTTCTCCACAGCTTGGAGAACATGCAGTCCACAAGCTCCAGACACCCCATTCACCATCCAGAAGGCAATGGGGATCTGGTGTACAGAGCAGACGACCATGGGTGCAGGTACTAGAAGAACAGAAAATGAACCATTCTTTCCCGGACTGTGTCTCTCCCGATGCGTTCACATTAAATAATACATTATTTAGGCTCTCACATTTACCAGCTTCACAATGTCCGAAGGACTTACCAGTTCTGACAAGGACCAGTCACCGTTTCTCCAGGCTGTACATAGTCCCAGCGGGTGGGATCGGACCAGGCAGAGCTCTCACCAGATTCAGACGCTCCTAACATTGGAACAAAATGAAACGCTATAATGATTCAAGTGTATGATCTTAGGGCGATTAATGTTAGTCAGAAACAAAAGAAAACTTTGGCAGCGATGTGGCACAGTGGTCAGCACTGCTTCCTCCCAGCGCTGGGGTCACTATCTGTGTGAAGTTTGTCTGCTCTCCCTGTGTTTGTGTGGGTAACAAATAACTAATAACTTTCACATAAACATTGAATTTCATATACAGAGAACTCACGTATAAATGAAAACTCAACATGCACATAAGTTGTAAGGTTAAAAAGATCATGTAACTTGTGGGCAGTTCGGACAGAACAAACTGCAGGATACGCTCATGTGTATGTTCAATAAAGGGTCACATTAGAATACATACAAATATTATTTGATCACAAAATAAAATAACAACTCAACAGTATGATTATTTATATAAATATAATTTCTTATTTTTCTTTTTACATTTGACTACAATGCATACTGTACATACAATGCATTTTAATAGAGTGTCTGAGTTGTATACAGTTGTTCTCTGACACCTAGTAGCACACCTACATGTATTATATAACGTGTCAGTCATCTATCAGTCGGCGCTTACACCTATCCTGTAGCTGCTGCAAATAATCATCATCATCATTTATTTATATAGCGCCACTAATTCCGCAGCGCTGTACAGAGAACTCACTCACATCAGTCCCTGCCCCATTGACAGCAGCCAATTAACCTACTAGTATGTTTTTGGAGTGTGGGGAAAAACCAGAGCACCCGGAGGAAACCCACGCAAACATGGGGAGAACATACAAACTCCTCACAGATAAGGCCATGGTCGGGAATTGAACTCATGACTCAGGGCTGTGAGGCAGAAGTGCTAACCACTGAGCCACCGTGCTGCCCTATCATTGCCCGGTCCTAGCAGAGCTGTAATCCTGCTTCCCAAATTCTAATAAAGCAGCTTGTTGGGACATTTTTAGCAATAATGGTGGATGAGGCTATATATATATATATATATATATATATATATATATATAACACCTTCTCCTATCGCTCTCCCCCAAATGATACGTCTGAAGCCGAGAAGCCCAGGACATGAATAGGCCATATATGCATCGACCGCCCTCGGCACATCCTTACTGTACATGGTCCTCCCCTCTCCGGTACTAGGCACTCGTAAGAGTCATCTGCATTCATTGTCATAAAGTCTGTAATTGAGCATGAGCAGAGATCTGCTAACAAACATCAACGGACATCCCTGTAAAGAATGGGTGGGGGAGAGTGACAGGAGCAGGTGTTATATATATATATATATATATATATATAGTCTCATCCACCATTATTGCTAAAAATGTCCCAACAAGCTGCATTATTAGAATTTGGGAAGCAGGATTACAGCCAATGATAGATGTAACTTGGGGGTAGACCCTGTACACATTATTTTTTTCTACTTTCTTTTTCTATATGTTATTCTAAGAAGTGCACTTACCCAATGAGCGGTTCCGGTACTTGCACATACAGTCACTGTGGGCAACACACACCCCATCCTGCATGAGCTGCTCGTCAGGACACCCACACGAGGGCCGACACCCCGGAATATCCAGGCAGATTGTGTCTCCATCAAGGTCCTCACAGGAACGGGGACAGGGTTTGCCACACGGAAATTCCAGCAAGCCTCCCCCACACTCTGCAAGGGACAGCAAATTTTTAGCGGAAGAGTGTATCCAGGGGTACAACCGTTCATTAAAATGAAGGAAAGAAGTGGTTACAGGGAAAAATAGGACTGCAATATTGGGTCTGGAAGGATTTTTCCGGATTGAAACAGATTGGCGGATGCTTAATCTTGATCGATTTCAACTATAAGTGCAGGATCGCAGGAGATCCAAAATAGGTTGAACTTGATGGTCTGGTTTCTTTTTTCAATCTCATCAACTGTGTTACTATGTTACAGCAGTCCTCAGATTTCAACATAACAAACTTCTAGAGTATAAGTGTGTATAGATCCCTCCCCACTGGTGCACTTATGTGGCGAGCCAGTCAGGGGATCTACTTACTCAGAAACACTCATCGCTTTGGTTAGGTCTTGCAGTGTCGGTCAGATGCTATGGTTTCCTCTCATGTCTCCTATAGATGGTTCTTTTCCTCTCATGTCACCTATAAAGGGCTCCTTTCCTCTCATGTCTCCTATAGACGGCTCCTTTCCTCTCATGTCTCCTATAAACGGCTCCTTTTCTCTCAAGTCTCCTATAAACGGCTCCTTTCCTCTCATGTTTCCTTTAAACGGCTCCTTTCATCTCATGTCTCCTATAGATGGCTCCTTTCCTCTCATGTCACCTATAACCGGCTCCTTTCATCTCATGTCTCCTATAGATAGTTCCTTTCCTCTCATGTCACCTATAGACGGCTCCTTTCCTCTCATGTCTCCTATAAACGGCTCCTTTCATCTCATGTCTCCTATAGATGGTTCCTTTCCTATCATGTCACCTATAGACGGCTCCTTTCCTCTCATGTCTCCTATAGATGGCTCCTTTCCTCTCATGTCTCCTATAAACGGCTCCTTTCCTCTCATGTTTCCTATAAACGGCTCCTTTCCTCTCATATCACCTATAGACGGCTCCTTTCCTCTCATGTCTCCTATAAACGGCTCCTTTCCTCTCATGTCTCCTATAAACGGCTCCTTTCCTCTCATGTTTCCTATAAACGGCTCCTTTCCTCTCATGTCACCTATAGACGGCTCCTTTCCTCTCATGTTTCCTATAAACGGCTCCTTTCCTCTCATGTCACCCATAGACGGCTCCTTTCCTCTCATGTCTCCTATAAACGGCTCCTTTCCTCTCATGTCTTCTATAAACGGCTCCTTTCCTCTCATGTCACCTATAGACGGCTCCTTTCCTCTCATGTCACCTATAAACGGATCCTTTCCTCTCATGTCACCTATAGAAGGCTTCTTTCCTCTCATGTCTCCTATAAATGGCTCATTTCCTCTCATGTATCCTATAAACGGCTCCTTTTCTCTCATGTTTCCTATAAACGGCTCCTTTCCTCTCATGTCACCTATAACCGGCTCCTTTCATCTCATGTCCCCTATAGATAGTTCCTTTCCTCTCATGTCACCTATAGACGGCTCCTTTCCTCTCATGTCTCCTATAAACGTCTCCTTTCATCTCATGTTTCCTATAAACGGCTCCTTTCCTCTCATGTCACCTATAGACGGCTCCTTTTCTCTCATGTCTCCTATAAACGGCTCCTTTCATATCATGTCTCCTATAGATGGTTCCTTTCCTATCATGTCACCTATAGACGGCTCCTTTCCTCTCATGTCTCCTATAGACGGCTCCTTTCCTCTCATGTCTCCTATAAACGGCTCCTTTCCTCTCATGTCTCCTATAAACGGCTCCTTTCCTCTCATGTTTCCTATAAATGGCTCCTTTCCTCTCATATCACCTATAGACGGTTCCTTTCCTCTCATGTCTCCTATAAACGGCTCCTTTCCTCTCATGTCTCCTATAAACGGCTCCTTTCCTCTCATGTTTCCTATAAACGGCTCCTTTCCTCTCATGTCACCTATAGACGGCTCCTTTCCTCTCATGTTTCCTATAAACGGCTCCTTTCCTCTCATGTCACCCATAGACGGCTCCTTTCCTCTCATGTCTCCTATAAACGGCTCCTTTCCTCTCATGTCTCCTATAAACGGCTCCTTTCCTCTCATGTCACCTATAGACGGCTCCTTCCCTCTCATGTTTCCTATAAACGGCTCCTTTCCTCTCATGTCACCTATAGACGGCTCCTTTCCTCTCATGTCACCTATAAACGGCTCAATTCCTCTCATGTCACCTATAGAAGGCTTCTTTCCTCTCATGTCTCCTATAAATGGCTCATTTCCTCTCATGTATCCTATAAATGGCTCCTTTTCTCTCATGTTTCCTATAAACGGCTCCTTTCCTCTCATGTATCCTATAAACGGCTCCTTTCCTCTCATGTTTCCTATAAACGGCTCCTTTCCTCTCATGTATCCTATAAACGGCTACTTTCCTCTCATGTCACCTATAAACGGCTCCTTTCCTCTCATGTCACCTATAAACGGCTCCTTTCCTCTCATGTTTCCTATAAACTGCTCCTTTCCTCTCATGTCACCTATAAACGGCTCCTTTCCTCTCATGTCTCCTACAGATGGTTCCTTTCCTCTCATGTCACCTATAGAAGGCTCCTTTCCTCTCATGTCACCTTTAAACGGCTCCTTTCCTCTCATGTTTCCTATAAACGGCTCCTTTCCTCTCATGATTTCTTTGTCTCTCCCTGTCCAATACCTGAACATTCGGTGCTGTTATCTTGACAGACTCGGCTCTGCCTGGACTCGCCCCAACATGGGATACCACCGAATCGTGCGGGGGGGTTATTACACTGCCTGGTCCTCACTGAGTCTCCTGAACATGCATCACAATATGACCAGAGGCCCCAAGGACTCCAGATTCCATTCACTGAAAAAAAAATGGAAAAATCACATTAGATGTTCCTGTATCTATGGTCGTTCTGTGGATCTGGGAGATATATAATTGCTCAGTTTTACCTGGACAGTAAGAGGAATAGGGACAGTCTCTCTGCTCCAGCTGTACACCCGTGTCACTATAGTACTGCTGCACTCCATCGCACTGTTGTCCTCCACCTTGGGGTTTTGGGCAGGCACAACTCCGATACCTCGTTACCATCTCTGTGCCACATGTTTTGGAGCAAGGGGTCCAGTCTGACCACTCACACCAGCCTCCGGGAACTTTAATAACACATGGACATTATATGAGTGACCTCTGACCAGTCATTAATGAGCACTGAATGTCATATTGTTTCTTCTTCTCAGTCCCTGGCTAAGTGCATTTCTCTTCAAGTCTAGTACAAGTCCCTACTGGTCTCAATCAACTACTGATCTGAGCATAGTTCTGGTCTAAATGAGACTAAGGGGTATATTTACAAAGCTGCTGGATTTGAAAAAGTGGAGATGTTGCCTATAGCAACCAACCAGATTCTAGCTGTCATTTTGTAGAATGTACTAAATAAATGACAGATTGAATCTGATTGGTTGCTATAGGCAACATCTCCACTTTTTCAAACCCGCAGTTTAGTAAATATACCCCATATTCTACTCTGAAACTAATCCCACTCTGAGCCTAGACCCTGTTTGAACCCAGGCCTGGGTTGAGCCTAGATCCAGTCTGGATCTAATTGTAATCTGAGCCTAGCCCATGTTTGAGTATAGCATTTTCTGAACCTAGTCCAAGTCTGAGCCTAGTTTTAGTATAAAATTGTCTGAGCTTAGTTTTGTCTCCTACCTCATTAATTCACCTGTTCCTCTCTCGGACCACCATCGCCTCTCTTTTACCATCTCTCCACCCCTTTCACCGTCCCCATCCCGCAAGGTTACTCTCACCAGGCGTAATCTTGACACAGTTGATCCGACCACATTCTCCTCCTCTCTGGGCTCGCTCCAGTCCCCCATCACCACTCTTTCTTGCCCCGATGAGGCTGTCTCCTTTTATAATCGCACTCTTACCACTGCACCTGACTCTCTCGCCCCACCTGTCACCGTCAAGCTTTGTCGGTCCCCGCCTCATCGTGGTACTCAAAACTTACCCGCTATCTTCAAAAATGATCCCGCAGTGCAGAACGGCTCTGGAGAAAGTCACGCACTCATGCTGACTTCCTCCACTTCAAGTTCATGCTTGCATTTTACAGTTCGGATCTATTGCTCTCGAAACACTCCTTCTTTAAGGCTCTAATTTTTTCCCAATCCTCCAACCCCTGCCAGCTTTTTTTGCCACCTTCAACTACCTCCTCTCCCCTCCCGCTCTCCCACTCCCCCTCCCCCCCACGCTCTCTGCTGTCAACTTTGCTACCCACTTCACCTCCAAGATTGAGTTAATACGTCATGACATCTCCCAGCAGTCCCTTCTTACAGTCCCATTCTCAT
Source organism: Mixophyes australis (assembly GCA_036250195.1). Lineage (NCBI taxonomy): Eukaryota > Metazoa > Chordata > Amphibia > Anura > Limnodynastidae > Mixophyes > Mixophyes australis. Next base: position 292,319,806 of record JAVHZZ010000005.1, read on the forward strand.
CTCGACCGCCACCTCACTACTTCACTGCTCACCTCTTCTCACTCCCATCTCCAGGACTTTGCCTGGGCTGCTCCCCTGCTGTGGAACGATCTTCCACGTTCCATCAGGTTAGCATCTACTCTCAAAGGCTTCAAGTGTGCCCTTAAGATTCATTTCTTTATTCAAGTCTATCAGTCCTCCTAACGTCCTTGTCCTGGCTCTCTCCCCCAGTTAGTACCACCATATTTGTGTCTCTCACTTCCCTTTAGAATGTAAGCTCTCAGGATCAGGGCCCTCTTTCCTTGTGTGCTCCTTCTACTATTCCATCACCCCCTGTACCTCTTGGCCTGCTTCCCTAGCCCTGTTATCTTAAGCTTCAGCCTTCTTCTCGCTGATTTCTACCATCACTTTCACTCATTGTCCAAGAAATAATTTGATTAGTATTACCATGTTACCTGTGTGTGTGTATATTATTGTTCTTCATTTTTTGTTCTTTCTATATCATGTTGTGTCATGGGTCACTGTTTTCTGTATATGTCATGTACGGCGCTGCAGACCCTTTGTGGCGCTTTATAAATTAATAATAATAATAATAATAATAATAATAAATAGTCTGACTAGTACCATTCTGAGTTTAGTCCAAGTTTGAGTATATCATTTTCTGAGCCTGTCCCAATCTGATTTTAGGCCCTATTTAAACCAAGTCCTGATCTGAGCCTAGTTCTGGTCTGACCATAGTTCTGGTCTGTGCCTAGTTCTGGTCTGTGCATAGTTCTGGTCTGAGCCTAGTTCTGGTCTGAGCCTAGTTCTGGTCTGTGCATAGTTCTGGTCTGAGTCTAGTTCTGGTCTGTGCCTAGTCCTGGTCTGAGCCTAGTTCTGGTCTGTGCCTAGTCCTGTTCTGAGCCTAGTTCTGGTCTGTGCATAGTTCTGGTCTGAGTCTAGTTCTGGTCTGTGCCTAGTTCTGGTCTGAGTCTAGTTCTGGTCTGTGCCTAGTCCTGGTCTGAGCCTAGTTCTGATCTGTGCCTAGTCCTTTTCTGAGCCTAGTCCTGATCTGAGCCCAGTTCTGATCTGAGCCTAGTTCTGGTCTGTGCCTAGTCCTGGTCTGTGCCTAGTCCTGTTCTGAGCCTAGTCCTGATCTGAGCCCAGTTCTGATCTGAGCCTAGTTCTGGTCTGAGCCTAATTCTGGTCTGAGTCAAGTCCTGTTCTGAGCCTAGTCCTGATCTGAGCCCAGTTCTGATCTGAGCCTAGTTCTGGTCTAAGCCTAGTCCTGGTCTGAGCCTAGTCCTGGTCTGAGCCTAGTCCTGGTCTAAGCCTAGTCCTGGTCTGAGCCTAGTCCTGGTCTGAGCCTAGTCCTGGTCTGTGCCTAGCTCTGGTCTGTGTATATAATCTTATGAGCCTAGTTGTGGTATAAATCTGATGTTGTGTGAGCCCAGCTCCAGTCTGATTCTAGTATTGTTCTGAGTTTATTCCAGGTTTAAGTATACCAAAGTCTGCGCATCATCCCTGGTCTATTGAGATCCTATAAAACCCCTGAGATATATAGAGTACTCAGCACTATCCCTGTCTCACCAATCTGGGTACTTACTCCCCTCATTCACCCCAGATACTCAGAGTAATTACATCCCTCCCCCGCTGTCGGTACTCAGAGTACTCACCTGGACAGATATTACTAGTACACCTCATGGTGCCGGTTTCACAGGTGCTGGAGAGAGAAGACAGAATGAGTAGAGGGTCCTGACAGGACGGCAGAGGGGCACTATGGGGCAGAATAAATGGTGATCTTACCAATTGTTACACCCATCACCTCTGGGTATAGTCTCTCCGGGACGATGTCTCTCTCCAGTCAGGATGTCCAGACAGGTGCAGTCCTCCCGATGTACACACATTGTGCCGTTCTCTGCCAGCACCTGCCCTGGGGGGCAGTAACAGCCAGGCTGGCAGTGCCCATCGCAGTGCTGGGTGGGAGAGGGGAAGGAATCATTACTGGCACATCTAGGTCTGTACAATAAGAACTACATCACTTTATAAACAAAAATAAATAATATAACAATCAGATTCTTATGTGGGGCCCAGAGGGTGATCCAGTCCCGGGCAGCGCAGATAGCGACCACCAGCTGTTCTGCACCAAAAATAATTGATATTTCCTCCATCTCATCTCTCTTTTATACGCTAAAATAAACAAATAAATGCAATCCCCAAATTACAGATTTTCTGCCTCAAAACCTTCATTGTCCAGGAAACACCAGACAAATCTGACCACAGAAAGTACAATAAATATCCAAAATATTCAACAAAATGCAACAAGCATCTGAAAATGCTTCAATGCAACTACAATGTAACTAATGTAAATATAATATCAATACAATGTTAATGAAACATAATATAACTATGTAACATTAATGTAGCTGATATATAAATATAATACAACTACAATGTAACTGAAACATAATATAACATTAATGTAGCTGATATATAAATATAACTACAATGTAACTAATGCAAATATAATATCACTACAATGTATCTGAAATATAATATAACTCTGTAACAATAATGTATCTTAAATATAAATATAATTACAATGTAACAGTAATGTAACTCATGACATATTATTATCACTGTAATGTATTAACAATGTAACTGAAAAATAAATAAAATGTAACTAATATGTAACTGGATTGATCTACAATGTAACTGACATGTAAATAAAATATAAATGTAATATAAGTACAAGTATAATGTATTTATAATGTAACTAAATATAATTACAATGTAACATGTTTTGTCCTTTTAGTTACATATATTTTATATATAATTATATTACATTACAGGTATATATTAATATATCTGTAATGTAACTATAATGTTATTATAATTAAAATGTAAATGAACTAAAATGCAATTATAATATAACTAATGTACCGGACATGTAACTATAATGTAACTATGATATAACTGTACTGTAACTGAAATATAATATAACTATTATGTAATTATAATGTCATTGTAAGGTAATAAGAAGTTATCCAATGAGATATAAACCACACAATCGGTCAAGCGCTGAGTCACCTGACTTAACGCCACATCATCACATGACCTGGGGCACGATGGCCCGCAGCTGCTGTAGGAAGAGTCCGCGATAGCCGAGCAGTTCGTCTCTGGAGGAAGAGACCATATTATTACCCCTGATTATTCTGGGTTATTAATATTTCACACTGGCCCTAATAACTGGATTATTGTGTATTATTACTGCGGAATTAATCTGTCACATTAATCTCTGAAAACTGGATTATTTGATGCTGGACTTCTTATACGAGGGACAGTGATAAATAACAAGTAGCCATATAGGTCTGGGTGTAATTAGAATACACCTTGTAAATCTCTGCGCAGCATAAATCTATCCATGTCTTATACATATGAGTTTTACAGTGTCAGCCTTAGCTGAGCGGAAGCAGCCATGATGACCAGTGGGCGGAGCGATGCTGCAAATACTGAGAGCAGAGAAGTATGGACATGGCCGTACTGATACTAATGACACATGATACCGGACGTCTATTGTACAATACACATTCCAGGAAGAGCGCAGCCCACACTATAGCGCAATCTCCATCAGGGTCCCCCAGATAGGGCCCCTCCTGTATTCCAACATTATCTCTGCCCGCCTGTCCTCACCCTGGCACGACACAAGCTGGCAGGACTCAATCTCGGTGCCCAGGCCCTCACAATAATCTCCATCTCCGAGGGGGGGTGGATTGTTACACTTCCGCTGGCGAGATCTCACCCCCTCTCCACAGCTCTTGGTACAGTCCGTCCAGCGGCTCCACACGCTCCAGTTCCCGCTTTCTGGAATAGATTTATGGAAGAGACCACATGAAGGAGGGGAAGAGGAGACCACCGAAGCTTATTATAGTGCTCAGACTATAGTGCTCTATGTGTGAGTGAGGAATCTGCAGGACCCAGGTGTCTGCTGTAATGTATTATGTCTCTTTATACAGAGACAAGGACATAACGCTGCAATAAGTGGGACATTCTCTTTATACCTGAACTTCTCAACAGTGATTCATATGTAACACACAACATAGAAGGTGGCTGCGACAACCTGGTGCCACGAAGCCGCAAAGACCCCATAACGTGACTCCCAGCTGCCACTACTGTGCGGTGTGACCACTAACACGGTGACTGTGCATGAAGACTCGCACCAAATCTTCAATCTGAGGGAATTCTGGGCTGTGTAATCAGGTCTCATCCATATATAGTAAAAGGGTGGATTACTAGTGGTAGGACGGTGGACATTGTGTGATTCCACAATGTGTCTCTTCAGGTTTTTCCACCCCTCTGTATCACCTATGTGCACTTCTAGATAACTGAAGCTCTGCCGAGAGCATAGAGGGAGCGGGCGGAGCTGGTGCACGATTCATGTCCCTCTGCACAGCAAGGATCACCCCAAATACATCCTCTCCTCCCCTATATTTTACATCAATAATCTTTCTTTGTAAATTGAAATCTGGTTCTGATGCTCCACAGATCTGTGCGCCTGGAAGATGCCGTTCTCACCGGGACAGGACTCCAGATTACACGGCTGCTCCTCACGGTCAGAACCATCGCAGGGTAAACCGGCTCCAGAGGGGGCGGGATCTGTGCAAAATCGGTAGCGGTTCTGGAACCCTCCTCCACATGTGGATGAACAGTCGCTCCAGGGAGTCCATTGTGACCAGTTCCCATTTATAGCTGTAGGAAAATAAGATGTTGAAGGCCATAGCCCATGACCCATGATCAATAACACTTCCCATGTCCGCACTCTGCCGTCTCCAGCACCGGGCACTGAGTCTATACTCTGCGCCATCGCTGCTCCTCTCTACCGGCTGCCTGACCTTACACGTATGATCAGGTGTCTGCACATCCAACACTACACAGAAAATTGCAATAAACTTAAAAACTGTGACTGATCACACAGCCACTAAATACTTTGTAACCTTCACATTCTAACTGGACAAATATTCAACAGTTACTCTTATGTATCAAACCATTGTCCCATAGATTGTAAGCTTGCGAGCAGGGTTCTCTTACCTCTCTGTCTGTCTGTATTACCCAGTATGGTATTATTACTGTTTGTCCTCAATTGTAAAGTGCTACAGAATCTGTTGGCGCTATATAAATAAATGTTGATGATGATCGGACACCAGTCATGGAGACAGTCTTACCATCACAGGTCAGCTGGGAGCAGTCTGTGATCCGGCCAGTAGAACATGTGCTGCGGAAGAAATAAGGACAATAACTTTATATCTCACTATTGAACCCCATCGGGGCAGTTATCACGTCCCTATTTTCAGGGGTAAGGCTCCGCCCACTTTCCCAGCAGCAAGGGTCAGACACTGATAAGATCTGACCTTCGTGCTGCTAGTTGGGAGTATGACAGATCTGAGGATCCACTGGATCACAGACAAGATTACATTACAGAAGTCCAATATAATATGTTCTGTAAGTCTGGTATATTATGGTGAAACCAAAACCAGCGCATAAAGACTCGTTACACGTAAATAATCACATACACAGTTAGACTCGTCGAGCCTGAGTCATTAAGGAACGTATCTCTGCTTTTTGTGTGTATCGTACGCAATTCCCTTCTGCGCCTGCCCAGAACTGGGACACTCGGCCGCCATCAGTGAAAGCAAGTCCGCTGCATATGCCAACGCAAATGACAGTTACAACGGCTTACGATTTCGGGGAGTGAACGGGGCGGGGAAGGGGCACGTGCCCGTACTCGATGCACAATGTGGATGTGCCAAACTGAAGCGAATGCAGCTACGTCGGAGTGAAGCTCTGAGTGTGGGAAAGTTTCTTGTTTTTCTGCCGTATCTCTTGCACCAGCTACAGGGTTAGTCTAAGTCCTGGGTCAGTAGCGTCTGCAGCTATAACATGTGTCTGCTATCAGCAGCAACTGTAACAATGTATTTTATGTACAGGAGACATTAAGTGCAGCTAACACTAATGTTTATCAACGGAAAAATACTAATTATTTGATTAATTGATTCATATTTTTTATTTCTGTGCGTTCTTTTAGGTTTCATATTCCACATAGGTAGGTACATATCCTGCAGTGTCTGGCCCAGTACAGCAGAGTGACCCTACAGCCATAGTCATCACCACACGTATCCTGAGATCTCGCTGACTCTGGGACTATGCAGAGACGATTTAAATTCCGTTGAGAACAACTGCACGATGCGCTCATTATGCCTTAATGACTGAGGCCCATCGTACATAAATATTCTTATACACAGTTATTAGACTCGTTACACATAAATAATCATATACACACCAGTTATTGCAGTCTCTATGTACGGTCTCCCCGGCTTCATAATAAGCTCCGTTCTCGGTACACGGACAGTCGGAGGTGGGGACGCAGCGGTTATTCTGTGATACAGAAATATAAGAATCACTCACATATACTACAGTGCAGTAGATGCCTAATACTATCTATACATGGATGTAGCTGCTCAATGGAAATGAGGACGGAGAGTCTGAGGACATGAAGGGAATAAGAACTAAGGGCTGAAATAAGCATGAAGGCAATTTAAAAGCTGAGGCTGTATCATTAAACTGTATTATTTTCTGGGGTTAATAATTAACTATGGAGTAAACCCATCTGATGTTATAGGGGGGGGGGGGTAGACAGCGTCTATAAGTTAGATGGGCGGAGAGTAAAGTAGTCTCTGGAGGCTGGATGTTGTCCACCCACCCTCCCTGATTGGCTGTACTTTGTGGCATATATAATGTGATGGCTGCTTATTGTCATAGTGCTAAGTTATGGTATGCTGGAACTGCTGGTGGAGAGTTGCCGGAAAAAGCAGTGCAATCGACGGCCAGTGGTTGGGGCACACATTACGATAGTGATGTGTGCCCCAACTACTGGCCGTGGTTGGGGCTGAGTGAATCAGCTATAGTCTCGGTACAGGTATCACCCCTGTGGGTCGCCCTGTAGTTATGTTACGTTTAGCCCAGAGGATTGGCAGGTTCTGTAAAGCCCGGGACACGGGGTCCCGCTAAGGTAGATATGTGCGCCCAAGGTCTGATTGGTTGACCCCCACTTGAACCCGGGGTTGGATTGACTGCACCCCAGTGGCTGAGGTCCCATTGTTAATGCTGGGACATTCTGCTTCTGCCTGGACGACGTCGGACTGACGGTTATTTCTCTCCACCACCATATTTAAATAAACTCTTATAATTTTGCCACCCTCAGGTTTGGTGTCAGTTATTTAAATAAATAGTTAAGACTTTTAATTCACATTCAACATCTCCTATATGAACAATGATGAGTGATACTGATCACAAGTACAATCTACTTATTAAGAATAAACTTAATAACTGTAAATCTCACTCTCCGCCCAGCGCAGAAATCTCACGTCTTCAATTCCAGAGAAGAAAGTTTCTGCAGCACAACCCAGATAGAGTCACATTGCAGCCAAATACGTTATGTGGGTGAGAGACGGGGGGTGTACAGCGTAACGTAATATAAACCTCCTTATTACCTCATCCACCGCACAGCCCATACAAGCTCTCTCTATATAAGGACCATGCTCCCATCTTCACACATGAGGAGAACTCACCAGTAGAACCTCCTCATCCTGGCAGTAGCAGCCTGGCTGGCATGTCCCATTACTGCTCCCAATGTCCAGGTCGGCACAAGATGTGGGACCTTCACTGCAGTCCTTCCACACCTTACCATCCGTGCAAACTCCGGGCTCCTCTCCTGTAAGATGGACAATAGACCCGGGTCACCTGAGGATATCTAACAGGGCTTAGTCTGGACCGTTACCCAGACCACAAGGAAGCTCCTCCCATAAGCCAAGCTCAGGACTGTCTGTAACTCAAATCATGAAAACCGCCACAAGAGAAAACTCAGAATATCTGGGCAGAAGGATTCCGGGAGAAGAGGAGCTTCCTGAAGAATAACAGAGGATGGTTTGTGCAATCGTGCTGTAAATAATCTCTAGAATCTGAATGGATAGAGAACTGAACATCCACCTACTTTTTTACAGGGGATTAATAGCGCAGGCGACATATTGGTCATGAAATCTCACCAGAACACGGACTCAGATTACAGGTGGAGAACTCGATCCGGCGCAGTACGACGCTGACACGGCTGCGATTCCTGTATCCTCCACCACAGGGAACAGAACATTCCGACCAGGGGCTCCATTCCCCGGCAGAGCCTGAGAAAAGAGGGTCCATGGATTATGAATGTCTTTCTGGTTTCTGCACTCTCTGCATTATTCTTACATTACACCAATATGACCTACCTTTGCACGGCTGTAAACTACAGAACTCAATAGCAACATTGGATCCCTCACAAGCCTGTCCCCCGAACGCTGCGGGTGGGTTGGTCCCTGAACGGTATCGGCGTCTGGTTCCCACATTACAAGTCCTGCTGCAGGAGCTCCACGGAGTCCAACTGCTCCAGCCACAGTCCACTGCAAGGTGGGAGAGATGGTGAGATGAGAACACTACAAAGTGGAGGATGGTGAGATGAGTACACTGCAAGGTAGGAGAGATGGTGAGATGAGGACACTGCAAGGTGGAGAGATAGTGAGATGAGGACACTGCAAGGTGGGAGAGATGGTGAGATGAGGACACTGCAAGGTGGGAGAGATGGTGAGATGGGGACACTACAAGGTGGAGAGATGGTGAGATGTGCATACTGTAAGGTGGAGAGATGGTTAGATGTGGACACTGCAAGGTAAAGAGACGATGAGATGAGGACACTGCAAGGTGGGAGAGATGGGGAGATGATGACACTGCAATGTGTAGATATGGTGAGATGAGGACACTGCAAGGTGTAGATATTGAGAGATGAGGACACTGCAAGTTGGGAGAGATGGTGAGATGTGGACACCGCAAGGTAGAGAGATGGTGAGATGAGGACACCGCAAGGTGGGAAAGATGGTGAGATGAGAACATTACAAGGTGGAGAGATGGAGAGATGAGTACACTGCAAGGTAGGAGAGATGGTGAGATGAGGACACTGCAAGGTGGGAGTGATGGTGAGATGAGGACACTGCAAGGTGGAGAGATAGTGAGATGAGGACACTGCAAGGTGGGAGAGATGGTGAGATGAGGACACTGCAAGGTGGGAGAGATGGTGAGATGGGGACACTACAAGGTGGAGAGATGGTGAGATGTGGATACTGTAAGGTGGAGAGATGGTTAGATGTGGACACTGCAAGGTAAAGAGACGATGAGATGAGGACACTGCAAGGTGGGAGAGATGGGGAGATGATGACACTGCAATGTGTAGATATGGTGAGATGAGGACACTGCAAGGTGTAGATATTGAGAGATGAGGACACTGCAAGTTGGGAGAGATGGTGAGATGTGGACACCGCAAGGTAGAGAGATGGTGAGATGAGGACACCGCAAGGTGGGAAAGATGGTGAGATGAGAACATTACAAGGTGGAGAGATGGAGAGATGAGAACATTACAAGGTGGAGAGATGGTGAGATGAGAACATTACAAGGTGGAGAGATGGAGAGATGAGAACATTACAAGGTGGAGAGATGGAGAGATGAGAACATTACAAGGTGGAGAGATGAGAACATTACAAGGTGGAGAGATGGAGAGATGAGAACATTACAAGGTGGAGAGATGAGAACATTACAAGGTGGAGAGATGGAGAGATGAGAACATTACAAGGTGGAGAGATGAGAACATTACAAGGTGGAGAGATGGAGAGATGAGAACATTACAAGGTGGAGAGATGGTGAGATGAGAACATTACAAGGTGGAGAGATGGAGAGATGAGAACATTACAAGGTGGAGAGATGAGAACATTACAAGGTGGAGAGATGAGAACATTACAAGGTGGAGAGATGAGAACATTACAAGGTGGAGAGATGGAGAGATGAGAACATTACAAAGTGGAGAGATGAGAACATTACAAGGTGGAGAGATGAGAACATTACAAGGTGGAGAGATGAGAACATTACAAGGTGGATAGATGGAGAGATGAGAACATTACAAGGTGGAGAGATGAGAACATTACAAGGTGGAGAGATGAGAACATTACAAGGTGGAGAGATGGAGAGATGAGAACATTACAAGGTGGAGAGATGAGAACATTACAAGGTGGAGAGATGAGAACATTACAAGGTGGAGAGATGAGAACATTACAAGGTGGAGAGATGAGAACACTGGTAGGTGGAGTAATAGTGAGATAAGGACTCAGGAGGGAAAAATTGTTAGATGAGAATATGTGTAATATTATAAATGCTACTTACCTGGACAAGGTTCTGAGCCACACAGCATCTCCCCGGAAACACATGTACTGGAAAACAGAGAGGAAAACCTGAATAAATACAGATATCAGTGACAGTTTCTAAACATGAAGAGTCAAAAACATGTTCTCCTGAAATGTTTCTAAGAAAGGAATAACTAATAAGTTATAAGAGTAAGTTACCAGTTGTTACAAGCATCCAAGGTCATGTTGTCCCCTGGCTGGTACATCTCCCCCTGGTGGTAGCAGAAACACTCGCTCTGGGGTACACAGCTGTTATTCTGTAGAAACAGCCCCTCCGGACAGTAACAACCCTCATAACAGGCTGAGGCGCACTCCACCTGAGCAGCCTGATCCAGGCAGAGACGGGGACAAACGCCACCGCCCTTGCGGCACTCCTCTGCCGTCTCATAGATCATATTCAGCGGACACAGGTCTGAGAGGAACGACAGGAACATCTCATAAAAATAATAATACTGTCATTCTTAAATTACATCATATAAAACAACAGTACAACAGAGACAAATCATTTCAAGTCCTGTACAGCTATATATAACATTATGTAATAGTATATCAGTATATATAAAGATATAAGTGTATATAACATTATGTAATATTATCGGTGGGCTACGTTAGCCCAACTACTATATAACCAACAAGTAGTATATAGACAAAATAATTCCGATTACTATAACAGCGATTGGTTTAATCCCAGACTTACATTAAGAGGAACAGATGACATTTCAGAAGACACTGACATAATCGGAATGTTCTGGTCTATATACCAGTTGTGGGTTATATATTAGTCAGAATAAGGAGTACCACCAATGTACAGGTATATAAATCATTATACAATAGTACATATAGTATCAGCGCTGACCTCTGCAGGGCTGAGTGTTACACTCCTTCGTCTGTATCTGTGGCCCCCGGCAGTCGGAGCCCCCATGGGAGGGAACTGGTTTAGAACAGGAGCGGTTGCGGGTTTGGATTCCTGAGTCACAGGTGGATGTACATTGTGTCCATGAGCTCCAGGGGGACCATCCGCCTACAACTGGGAGACAGACACACAGCGTGTCACACACACATGTACAGGAGGCAGACACACAGCGTGTCATACACACACATGTACAGGAGGCAGACACACAGCGTGTCACACACACACATGTACAGGAGGCAGACACACAGCGTGTCACACACACATGTACAGGAGGCAGACACACAGCGTGTCATACACACACATGTACAGGAGGCAGACACACAGCGTGTCACACACACATGTACAGGAGGCAGACACACAGCGTGTCATACACACACATGTACAGGAGGCAGACACACAGCGTGTCACACACACATGTACAGGAGACAGACACACAGCGTGTCATACACACACATGTACAGGAGGCAGACACACAGCGTGTCATACACACACATGTACAGGAGGCAGACACACAGCGTGTCACACACACATGTACAGGAGACAGACACACAGCGTGTCACACACACATGTACAGGAGACAGACACACAGCGTGTCATACACACACATGTACAGGAGGCAGACACACAGCGTGTCACACACACATGTACAAGAGACAGACACACAGCGTGTCATACACACACATGTACAGGAGACAGACACACAGCGTGTCATACACACACATGTACAGGAGGCAGACACACAGCGTGTCATACACACACATGTACAGGAGGCAGACACACAGCGTGTCACACACACATGTACAGGAGACAGACACACAGCGTGTCACACACACATGTACAGGAGACAGACACACAGCGTGTCATACACACACATGTACAGGAGGCAGACACACAGCGTGTCACACACACATGTACAAGAGACAGACACACAGCGTGTCATACACACACATGTACAGGAGACAGACACACAGCGTGTCATACACACACATGTACAAGAGACAGACACACAACGTGTCATACACACACATGTACAGGAGGCAGACACACAGCGTGTCATACACACACATGTACAGGAGACAGACACACAGCGTGTCATACACACACATGTACAAGAGACAGACACACAGCGTGTCATACACACACATGTACAGGAGGCAGACACACAGCATGTCATACACACACATGTACAGGAGGCAGACACACAGCGTGTCATACACACACATGTACAAGAGACAGACACACAGCGTGTCATACACACACATGTACAGGAGACAGACACACAGCGTGTCACACACACATGTACAGGAGACAGACACACAGCGTGTCATACACACACATGTACAAGAGACAGACACACAGCGTGTCCCACACACACATATACAGGAGGCAGACACACAGCGTGTCATACACACACATGTACAGGAATGTGCCTCTCTGATCACAGCCTGCATGGGGTGAGAAGCCCTAGTGCAGTCACCCACCAATGTTACGTATCGCCAACCCTAGTGCATCCTCCACAGATCTGAGTGGACACTCCAGAGCGAGAACTCATCTCTCTTAATTTGCACTATGGCAGCTCAGTATCATCCCACTACCACAGCGATAATACTCACCCGGGCACAGCGACGTGTCACAGGCCTCCTCCTGAACAGCTTCCCCCACACACGGGGGGCCATGGGGTGACACGGAGCTGTTACAGTGACGGAACCTTCTCCGCACCCCAATATTTTCCATGTCATAGAAACAGGTCTTGGAACACGGCGACCAGGATGTCCACTCACTCCAGAACGAATCCGTCTCTGTGAGAGAAATATAATTAGTGAAGTAATCAAGGTATAATGTATAATATTTATAGATAAATCCTAATGTACAGTTCTTTATAAACTTCAGTATAATCTCCAGATCTTTATATTGTTTCCACTACAATCTACAGATAGTTATAATCTCCAGATCATTATAGATTAATGCTTCCCATGACATGTCCTACCATTGACACATGGCGTGTAACACTCTCTCACTTCCCGAGTATCCCCATCACAGGGAGTGCCACCATTTGCACTGGATGGGTTGGACGGAGACCTGAAGAGACGGGAGATGAGTGATATATAATTGCTTCTCAGTGAGTCTGTGTAGGTCATTGCATGTTACACTCTTGTACAACAAATGACACATTCTAATAACAGCCTGTATTGCAGACATCCAATTACATAGTGTCAGGAGCAAGCCTGCTGCAGTACCACTAGTGACCAGGAGAGGTCTCCCATTCCTGTTTATAGGAAACTGGTCTGTAGGCTGGAGGTCCCCACAAAGCGCCCGCTCCGCGCATGCAGCACAGGACGCGGTGCGCGGAGGACAGCAGTACAGGCCGGGTGGCTTCTGTAAAGTGAAGCACAGAATGGGTGCAGAGCGGAAACATTATTTCATTTTGCGGAGTGAGATCGCTGCTAATAGAAAGTGCATTTCAAGGGACTTTCTCCCACTAGGCGAACTAGGCAGCCAAATGAAGCACCAAGGTCTTGGGGGGATGGCCTAAAACACTGAATGACTGACAAAGATATTTTTCTTGTGGCACCCCCACACTGAGTGCTGCCCCCCACCCCTTCCTCATTGGCTGACAAGCTTTAGGCAGCTGCTGGGGTGAAGCGTCAGACATTAAACTGAGGGATGTTTCAATTCCATGGCGCTGGCCACCATCCAGCTTTGTTACTTGGCCGTCCTAGGATATGACAGATAGCGGCACAAAGCTCCGCCCAGGAGGAGCCAAAGACGCGAGCATGGAGTTCTCTGCCCTGCTGACAGCCCTATGGAAGGAGTTAAGCATGCGTTTGCGCATGTGTGTCCGTGTGCGGATGTTTGGGTGCGCATGTGTGTGTGAATGCATATGTGTGTGCGTGCATGTGTGTGTGCGTGTGCGGGGGGGGGGGCTGCAGAAATGATTTGGGAGATTAATGTAGGGATGAGTAAGATAACGCCTTTTCTCAGATTTTAGACTATCTTTGTAAGTGTTTAATCATTTAATGGTGGGTGGGATCTATTCATTCATTAGTGGGGGCTATTTAAAATAATAATGGTATCATGGTGCTGCCTCATAATTTAAGGTAGGGCGACGGATGAGTTAGGGGCTATTAATTGGATATTTGGTGAGAAAGGCTATTCATTTAAAATGTGTATACTATTAACTTAATGTGATGAACAATAAGTTCGTCAGACAACACTCCAAACACCGATGATATAATTTCCTGTCCGGACCCAGAGGGATATTCCAGATCTGACAGCGTTGGTATAGATAAGCATTATGTGTTATATCCAATGTAAGGAGTTTTCAATGTTTGTTATACAATTATTCATGTGTATGGCCACTGTGGTTTGTTGTCTTTTAGGTCAACTTTAACTCACTGATTGGATTTTGCTTAAAGAGGAATAATCCAGCAGCCCTAAGGCGAACCAGTGAGGACGTTATATTATTGGATGCCTTTGATTGTGCCAATTGTACACAGTTTAAGTAAAGAATGTATAAGATATTAATGGTGGTTTGAAATACTACACTGTGAGCGCTTTCCAGCTCTGTTTAGTTTACTATCAACTAATGTCAACGCTGGTTGGAGGGAAATAGGTCTATTTAATAAATGTGATGCCAGTAATGTTGGGGGTGGCTGCAGGTAGGGAGCCCTATTTATAAATGTGGGTGGTGATATAAGGTCGGGGCTTGTTGGGGGGACGGAGGCCTCCAGGGTTCACTCATTGTTAGACTTTACATACTTCATGGACCCAACATTCCAGGATTCAGACAAGCAGCCAATGAGCTGCAGAGACCTGCAGCCGTCTGCCAACCGTCCTGATTCTGGGTGACTGTCCCGTTTAGTCAGGACTTTATATCCACTGGGAGTAGTGCACACAGCATTGTCTGTGTATATGAAGGGATGGGAAGCATCCTAGCAATGTATAAAGTGATGCCCCTTGCCTGATGGTCATGCCCACTCTAGCGCCAGGGCACGGGAACCCCTGTCTAGAAATCCTGCGTTTGTCCCTGAATAATGCAAAATTTGTATTAATTTATTTTAAAAAGTCCTGTGTGTGTGGGGGGCTAAGAAGAAGCACCATGACACCTTGCACCGCCCCTGGGAAGAGGGGCATTATGTCACCCCTTCCTGGCCCTCCCCTGCCGCTCCTTACTTTGTGGAGCACATGGGGGAGGGGATGTCAGTCTTTGTGGGGGGGGGGGGAGGGGGCTGACAGCGTTCCTGGCACCTTAGCACCTATCATGCATGTCCGCTCCCCCCATAAAAGGACTAAGAGATTGGGCCACGTCCGTTACTGTTAATGGGACCCGTTTTTGTGCCTCCCTTTTCAGACGTACTAATGTAATGATAGACCTCACACACACACAATCACCACCTGTAATACAGACAGTCCCTACGTTCACTCCTGCAATGGGCAGTGTGCCCACCCCAAATACTCAGCCAGCCCCAGCACTGGGCATCGTAAGCTGCTTCTCTTTCATTATTCTCCATCAGTGAAGCGATAGATCCCACTATATATCACCTCCACCGGCTCCAACAGGATTATACTGAGGGCTAAATCTGCTCTGCTTTCTATATATTTTCTTATCTGAAAAGTCTTTCTGTATTTGTACAATTCCAATAATACTGGAATATTGGCAAATAAGACACCTTAAAGGCGGAACATGTAATACCCCTGACACATTGCTTCTAAATAAAACACAAATTCAGTATATACAAAGAATCAGCATATTTCTAAAACAAATTACATCTGTTCTTCAACACATAAGTTTGCGATACATATTTCACAAAGGGTCTGACCACAAGTCTGGTCGGGGGTCTTGTAGCTTCTATCCGTGAGCCATATGTCCACTTAACCGTGTGCTAAGAAATGTTACACCCAATATAGTTGATATTAGAACTAAGAAATGTTATAAACCTCAGTATATTGCCGTATTAATCACTGAGCATCCTGCAGCTGTTATTGCAGTAAATCTTGTACCTGAATCTCTCCTGTGTTCCTGTTCCACAAGTTTCGTCACATGGAGTCCACTGCGACCAGGCTGACCACCCACAGTCCACGGCGCAGGCGGAGCTGTCACATGTTATCTTCCCATCCTCACATTGGCTGTAGGGAGCCAAACAAAGAGAAATCTAGGTATAGAGGGTGCTCTAGGAATTCATTTGCTTTGTGGCTATATAATATATGATATGTGTCTCGTTGCACTTAGACCAGGTAAGGATACAACTATTAGGGGGGAATTCAATTCCCCCCAAAGTAGCGCAGCGTTAAACTATTACTGTTATTACGGTAAATTTAACCCGACTTTCTTCTGGCAGCTCAGGGAGCTACAAGTAAGAAGCCGGCGTTGACACTACCATAATATCAGTAATAGTGCGCAGGCCGTGTTACTATTTACAGTAACGCGGCCAATTCAATTCCCCCTTAGACTGAATGACAATTTTATTGCTTAAGTGCAATCACTGCATTTTCTTACACAAAAGGAAATATGTTTTTTGTTAAATCCTTACTCAATAAATATTGGACCCCACAATGGAAACCACACGCACTGCTCGTACACAATATCACACAAACAACGCATGAAGCACACGCGGCTAGTGCAGACCTTAACGCAACTTGAAATGCATCAAACTCTACACAAGGCCATGAAGGACCCTCAGTGTGTGGCTCTTCCTATGTCAATGACAGGAGATTGTGTCACATACGCCCCCTGCTGGCCCTTACCAAACACTGCAGTTGTCATTGCTGAAAGTCTCCCCTGGAAGTCGATCCCCGTGGTCCACGTTACAGCGACACTGACTGATCTTCACACAGCTGCCGTCCTGGAGGTAGAGCCCCCGGGGGCAGTGACACCCTGTGAGGGGACAGAGGAAGGTAGGTAGAAGGTATGATGAATGGTCAGCAAGTACTGAAATAAAGACACAGTGTAATATCCCGCCACAGGGGGGCGCTGTGTACTATGGCAGTGTGAGTAACTCTATAATAATATCAGGCCCCACCCTCCATACAGCTGTTACACAGAGTTCAGGGACAATATATTGCAGTGTAATATCCCACCACAGGGGGGCGCTGTGTACTATGGCAGTGTGAGTAACTCTATAATAATATCAGGCCCCACCCTCCATACAGCTGTTACACAGAGTTCAGGGACAATATATTGCAGTGTAATATCCCGCCACAGGGGGGCGCTCTGTACTATTAGAGGGTAGCCCTGTAATAATAACATCAGCCCCCACCTTCCATACAGCGGCTGTTACACAGGATCTCGGCATTCAGACCTCGACACGTCAGAGGACATGGATCCACCTGCCGGGACTCACAATCCCCGGACAGAACATATAACATGTCAGGGCCACAGTCTGCCAAAACAAATCAGCAGAAATTTAATCATTGAATCTGCTGGAAACAACACGGACACATCAGTGATTGTGGCCAGGATTGGCGCAGTCTCGTTACCGTCTGAGTCTCCGCAGGGCTGCAGGTTACACGACTCAGTTTGGACAGATTCCCCTCGGCAAGAGAGACCCCCATTCTTGGGTGGGGGGTCTTCACATTTCCTACTTCTAGAACGGACTCCTCCTTGGCACTCGGCATCACACGAAGACCACTCTCCCCAGTGGGACCAGGCGCCATTCACTAAAACAGACAAAGAATCATACGACATGGCATCACGTGACATGACATCACGCAACATGACATCACGCAACATGACATCACGCGTCATGACATGACATCACGCGACATGACATCACACGACATGGCGTCATGCGACATGACATCACGTGACATGGCATCACGCGACATGACATGGCATCACGTGACATGACATCACACGACATGACATCACGCGACATGGCATCACGCCACATGGCATCACGTGACATGACATCACGCGACATGGCATTACGCGACATGGCATTACGCGACATGACATCACGCGACATGGCATCACGCCACATGGCATCACGCGACATGACATCACGCAACATGGCATCACGCCACATGGCATCACGCGACATGACATCACGCGACATGGCATGACGCGACATGACATCACGCGACATGGCATCACGCCACATGGCATCACGCGACATGACATCACGCAACATGGCATCACGCCACATGGCATCACGCGACATGACATCACGCGACATGGCATGACGCGACATGACATCACGTGACATGACATCACACGACATGGCATCACGCGACATGGCATGACGCGACATGACATCACGCGACATGGCATCACGCCACATGGCATCACGCGACATGACATCACGCAACATGGCATCACGCCACATGGCATCACGCGACATGACATCACGCGACATGGCATGACGCGACATGACATCACGTGACATGACATCACACGACATGGCATCACGCGACATGGCATCACGTGACATGGCATCACGCCACATGGCATCACGCGACATGACATCACGCGACATGGCATGACGCGACATGACATCACACGACATGACATCACGCGACATGGCATCACGCCACATGACATCACGCGACATGACATCACGCGACATGACATGGGGGCCCCAGCCACCAGAAAACCTTAGAAAATGGAGACATTTAAAAATGATTAAAGGTGCAGAACATTTTAAAATATATGGTACGCCCTACACATTCCGGTCATTATTCTACACATGTGCAAGCGGTACTGGTACAGAACGTTCTCTCAGTATATAGAAATATTTAATATCTACACAATAGAGTGCAGACTGTCCTCTCGGTATAGGGGAAGGTTTACATATATAGATGGCACTGACACAGAATGTTCTCTCAATATACGGAAACATTTACACACAACTAATCCTTTACTTAACTCTGATCAATAGCTCAAAATCATGATTTTGAATTCTATATCCTAATACTATTGTAATAAATTCAAAAGTAAAAGTGAAAATTAAATATAATTTCCTGTAATTTGAAATTTCTCCTCCTACATCAAACTGGACTTTGTGGTGTTCACAATCTCTGCACATATCCCATATGATTATCCTAAGTACATTACTCAGTATCACTGAGCGGTCCTCAGCTGAGGAGATCCTGAAAACCTGTCCTGTTGTGTGTCAAGGACTCTTCTGCTGTTACTATGAGAACAGACGTATTTACAAACCATCTACTTAATCCTGTGCCTTGAGGGAGCCTCCAGCTGGGGGCGCTCTTCTCTTTACCTGGACAAGCTTGAACAAAGCAGCTTTGACTGTCAAACTGGGCTCCGGAACAATGTCCCCCGGGCAGACGTTCTCTGATCACATCTTGGCGTCGGTAACTGACCCCCAGCCCACAGGATCGGCTGCACTCACTCCATGATGTCCAGGGGGACAGGACACAATCCACTATAGAAACACAATGAGACCATTCAGCTACATGGATCGTATTATAACTAAGGATTGGGGGTTGCAGTTCGAGCCCCCACTGAGGTCTTCCCTGGTGTTATCCAACCGGAAAGTCTGAAGTCTGTTTGAGCAGCAGATTAATGCAGAACCATCTCCTCCATACTCCCTGCCCCAGGTCAGCCATATTTATAGGATGAGGGGAGCAGCAACGTCACAGGGGGGTAAGAAGAAACAGGTCTAACATGGTGGTGGTGGAGAGAGAGACAGAGAGGGAGACAGAGGGAGATAAAGAGAGAGGGGGAGAGAGAGGAAGAGTGTGAGAGGGAGGGAGAGGGAGACAGGGTGAGAGAGAGAGAGACATGGTGAGAGACTGACAGAGAGAGAGAGAGACAGAGGAAGATACAGGGACAGAGAGACATGGTGAGAGACAGGGGGAGAGAGAGACAGAGAGGGAGACAGAGGGAGATAAAGAGAGAGGGGGAGAGAGAAAGAGGAAGAGTGTGAGAGGGAGGGAGAGGGAGACAGGGTGAGAGAGAGAGAGACATGGTGAGAGACTGACAGAGAGAGAGAGAGAGACAGAGGAAGACACAGGGACAGAGAGACATGGTGAGAGACTGACAGAGAGAGAGAGAGAGAGGAAGACAAAGGGAGAGAGAGACATGGTGAGAGACTGACAGAGAGAGAGAGAGAGAGAGGAAGACAAAGGGACAGAGAGACATGGTGAGAGACTGACAGAGAGAGAGAGAGAGAGAGAGAGAGAGGAAGACAAAGGGACAGAGAGACATGGTGAGAGACAGGGAGAGAGAAAGAGAGAGGGAAGAAGACAGGGAGAGAGAGACATGGTGAAAGACTGACAGAGAGAGAGAGAGAGAGAGAGAGAGGAAGACAAAGGGACAGAGAGACATGGTGAGAGACTGACAGAGAGAGAGAGAGAGAGAGAGAGGAAGACAAAGGGACAGAGAGACATGGTGAGAGACTGACAGAGAGAGAGGGAAGAAGACAGGGAGAGAGAGACATGGTGAGAGACTGACAGAGAGAGAGAGAGAGAGAGGAAGACAAAGGGACAGAGAGACATGGTGAGAGACTGACAGAGAGAGAGAGAGAGGAAGACAAAGGGACAGAGAGACATGGTGAGAGACAGGGGGAGAGAGAGAGAGAGGAAAGAAGACAGGGAGAGAGAGACATGGTGAGAGACTGACAGAGAGAGAGAGAGACAGACAGGGATGACAAGATGAAACAGAGCATAGAGGATACATGAAAATATACACTGAACCCAGAAGCCCTAATAATAATTGTACTTTGTAATGTAGACCCTTTAGAAGCATCGCCTTGGTCTGCTGGACACAATGTGCTGTAGACTAAGTCCGACTTACCGCAGTTGCCCTCATCAGAACCATCTGCACAGTTGCGTTGAAGGTCACATCGTCTCTCCATGGAAATACATTCTCCTGAACCACACGTGAACTGTTTGGAGGAGCACATGTTGGGTCTGGCTGTGGGAACGTACCACGTGGGCGAGAGAGTAGAGACCTCCGTGGCAGGAGCAGTACCTAGAGGATCATACACATAGTTTTTGAGTTTTGGGAAAGGAGAAACATTCAGCTGTGAGATATGAGTCCACTCACCACAGAGATGCTCATCAGAACCATCAGCGCAGTCCTCCCGTCCATTACATACATCAGCTCCATCAACACAGCCATACGCCAAGCAGGCAAACTGAGCCAAACTGCAGGGGGTTCTGGGAGCCTCTGTTGATAGATTCACAAGTAGAGAGCTGCTCGTTCCTGTGGGAAACATCAGAGACCACCAGCACTTTATTCAGAGATACATTATTTGTGTGAATGTCTAAAATATTGTTGGGTTTATTGGCCAAGAGCCTCCGTCAAGTACAACTCTTGATCCTCATCTACAATTGTCTTGGATTATATCAATATAGATAACATACATAAAGGAAACATGCACCATAAGAGATAAATAATGAAGAACCACATTACAGACAACAAGTACCTTTCAGGTGCTAATAAACTACAACTCCTGAAAGTGGTGGCAGAACACACCGAGGGTTGTAATACCAGCCTATATGGAGGACCTAAGGTTGCCTACTGCTGATGTGGAAGGACTTATGCAGGGCAGAAATTCCAAATATACACACATATATTTTACATATATGCAAAACCAAGCTGAGTGCAAATATAAAAATGTGAGGGGGCGTGTCATAACTAACTCCAAATCACAGTGAACAAATAACACTGCCCAGTATTCTTGTACTAAATGCAAAAGCAGCCAGTATATCCCCTGCATGCATTGCACCCCTGTATCACACCATGGTTTATCCATCTGCAGCTTGGAAGAGCACGCAGTTTGTGCCCAGTGGCCCTGCAGCCAAGACATATTAAACATACTGAGCTTAGGGGCACGTAACCCTCTTCCCCTATGTGTATGAGTACAATAGGAGATACTGAACCGGTGACTGGAGAAAAGATAACTTGATGCCGACAGTAGACATCAGGTAAGGTTCAGGTATCCTGTAAGCAGTACAGAATTTTTTTTGTGGCAGGGAAAGTAGATCACATTAAGTGACATCAGCAGTAACATAGTGTCTAGGTACCAACTTGGTGAGTATGGAGTATTGGCCTGTTGGCCAAGGGTGAACCACAGATGGTCACAGTAATGGGATGGGTAGAAACACTGCTACAAGTATTGTTCAGAACCTGAAAGTCAAGCCAGACTGTCAGCTGTATAAGAGTAGTGGGTCCTATCCCCGCTGAGAGCAATGGATCTTAGCCTACTGAGAATATTGTGTAAGAGCCTTGCAGTACAGACTTGCTGAGATGTCCGTGTACCTGGAATATGTTTTTGATGGAATACCGGGTGGGTATAACAATAAGGCCACAAGAGATAAACCCCAATAGCGATTTGATGAATGAAGAATTGTTATGGAGACAGTTTACAGAGGTACCACTGCAAGAAGATGTGATGGAGAAGAGTGGTTAGTAATACAAGATGTGACTTAATGGAGGCTTTTTTCATACAATAGAAAGCTGATATGCATGTAGCCCAAGGCCTGCCACAAACAGAGGAAGACCATCCTTTACCAGCAATGGCCACCCATTTACCCACAGTATAGGGATTGAAATAATAGATACAGCTGAAATCTGGAGTCATTTGACTGTACTACAACCCCCTTCTGTGCTTCATATACCTAAGGAGCACTTTCCACCTGCCCTGGAGAACTGGGAGGATGACCAGCAACAAAGTAAGATGATGTTAGGGTCTAATCACTCCCTCAATGTGATGAGCAGCTATCAGAGGTAGCTTCCAGACCTTAACCTTGCCCCTAATGCAGAGATGTAGAATGTAAACTCAGTTGCAGGACAATTAACCAGGATGGATCAAACAGTGTGAGCTGGTGCCCAATGAAGAATCTCAGCTGTTTGCTGGTCACTTCTCTGATCAGAGAAGGAAATAACACAGCACCCATGGGGACAGGAATTGCTCCCCTATGAAGACTTGGATGATGAAGAATTAGTGTCCTAATGCCAGTAGTGGAGGACTCTTGTGGCTTGGAGAATACGAGTAGGAGCTGTGACTCACCAAGACGAGACGTTTCTCCAGTCCCTGCTCTCCAACCAGCCCAACCAATGGAGAACAAGACTAAGATATAGGGGGGCCCATCTCTATCAACCATGTCACCAGTAAAGCCCCTTCCATTGGCATATGTGTATGACATCGTGTTCAGTATTTTGATTATGTTTACAGTGTTGTGAGTGGTGGTGGTTATTGCTTAATAAACCAGCATTGAAGACATATAAGACATATAAATGGTATTTCACCCATTAAATGGGATGCAAGGTGCTGTCTTAAGACACAGACAGTGCTTTTGCCCTGGGACAGACCATGAGAGATTTCCCATACCCCGGGGTATTGTGACAGCACATGGGGCCAAATGGTTAACAGAGATTTTTTAAACAATTTTTACGTGGACAGAAGAATAGATTTGCCTGTTTTGTGCCCCGTTACTGATTAATCAGATGTCTAGTAGCGCTCCTTCTCTTACAGGAGATCACCAAGACAACTTAGTATAAACAGGACATGTACAAACCTTCATATACATGAGTAGCTTGATGTTCATCACGGCCACCTGGTCTAACTGGGCCCATTTCTGGTGGAACCTCAATGGGCTCCTTCCAAATAATGACTGTACCAGAACCAGGCTTCAAGCTGGCATGATGTCCATCCAGTACAACAAAAAGCTCAGGAGAAGCAGTTCTCAGTGGAGGCATAGGGGCACTCTGAGTCCCTATTTCATTATTTGACTCAGGGGAAGGTTGTGAACCTGTCTGATAATAAGGAGATTGCCAGGCTTGCTTTGATGTAGAAAAACTTTCTCCAAGACTTGGTCTAAAAGCTAATTCTGGGTTCCCAGTTGGAGATTCTTTGGTCATTGGCTCTTTGTCAATATAAGAGGGGTCACCTACTTTCGCTGCTCCTTTTTGAGACGTTCCCATCCCTGTCACTCCTGTTCCTATACTCAATGCCGGCAAACCTGTGTGTGGTGAGCTGCCTTCTGTATTTATGTTCAATGTCCATTTGTTCTTACCGGCAAGAGGAGTGGCTAGTCCAGGAATGCCTGTCTGGTAGTCGCTGGTGTGAAGGCCAGGACCTCCTGAAATGACCTCTCTTAGAGATGTGATGGCTGCCATCTGTGGAGTGTTGCCAGATGTGTCAGTAGTCACTGAAGGTGGAGTCACCACATGTCCAGGAGAGACATACGAGCTTACTCCAGGTTCTGGCATCTGGGACTCAGATTCCAATCTGTGCTCTGGTCTTTCCGGGATTCTGACTCCTGGCTGCCCACTGACGTGGTGCTTTTCCTGAATGCCTGGTTGGGCTGTAGCAGTTACACCTGGAGTTTCTTTCTGCCCAGGTTTCACGCTCAGTATTCCTGGACTTCCAGTTGGTTGGGATTGATGATATATTCCAGGTTCTCCAACATATGCCGGGAGCAGAGAGATTGGCTCATGGACACTTCCTGGAGACAATGAGTGATGCATGGATGCTGTGGTTAAATCTATGTGAAAAGAAAGAGGAACACAAGTGAACTTGATATAATGCTGTGAAGTAAGACATTATTAAAGGAAGTTACTTATTTATATGTTTTCTATGACTCTTGGTGAATAAACAGGGAACTCCCATTCATGGGAGATCCTGTGTTCAGAAGGCATATGCATGAATTTTACATATGTAGAGATTGTGACTACTGTCATTACCCTAGGAGTGACTAATCGCCCCATCACCATGACACTTAATTGATCTAGAAATTAGTGTATTTTCCTAAATAGCCCAGGTGGAACAGCAAGATCTCAAATATCAATGTCTGGTCTCAGATATCAGCAGCAGGAGAGGACAGTGTGTGGTGTTAGATATCAGCAGCAGGTGAAGACAATGTGTGGTATCAGATATCAGCAGCAGGAGAGGACAATGTGTGGTGTCAGATATCAGTTGCAGGTGAGGACAATGTGTGGTGTCAGATATCAGCAGAAGGTGAGGACAGTGTGTGGTGTCAGATATCAGTTGCAGGTGAGGACAATGTGTGGTGTCAGATATCAGCAGCAGGTGAAGACAATGTGTGGTATCAGATATCAGTTGCAGGTGAGGACAATGTGTGGTGTCAGATATCAGCAGAAGGTGAGGACAGTGTGTGGTGTCAGATATCAGCAGCAGGTGAAGACAATGTGTGGTGTCAGATATCAGCAGCAGGTGAGGACAGTGTGTGGTGTCAGATATCAGTTGCAGGTGAGGACAATGTGTGGTGTCAGATATCAGCAGCAGGTGAAGACAGTGTGTGGTGTCAGATATCAGCAGCAGGTGAGGACAGTGTGTGGTGTCAGATATCAGCAGCAGGTGAGGACAGTGTGTGGTGTCAGATATCAGTTGCAGGTGAGGACAATGTGTGGTGTCAGATATCAGCAGCAGGTGAGGACAGTGTGTGGTATCAGATATCAGCAGCAGGTAGGTACAATGTGTGGTGTCAGATATCAGCAGCAGGTGAGGACAATGTGTAGTGTCTGATATCAGCTGCAGGTGAGGACAATGTGTGGTGTCAGATATCAGCTGCAGGAGAGGACAATGTGTGGTGTCAGATATCAGCAGCAGGTGAGGACAGTGTGTGGTGTCAGATATCAGCAGCAGGTGAAGACAATGTGTGGTGTCAGATATCAGCAGCAGGTGAGGACAGTGTGTGGTGTCAGATATCAGCAGCAGGTGAGGACAATGTGTGGTGTCAGATATCAGCAGCAGGTGAGGACAATGTGTGGTGTCAGATATCAGCAGCAGGTGAGGACAATGTGTGGTATCAGATATCAGCAGCGGTGAGGACAATGTGTGGTGTCAGATATTGGCAGCAGGTGAGGACAATGTGTGGTGTCAGATAAAAGCAGCAGGAGAGGACAATCTGTGGTCTCAGATATCAGCAGCGGTGAGGACAATATGTGGTGTCAGATATTGGCAGCAGGTGAGGACAATGTGTGGTGTCAGATATCAGCAGCAGGAGAGGACAATGTGTGGTGTCAGATATCAGTTGCAGGAGAGGACAATGTGTGGTGTCAGATATCAGCAGCAGGAGAGGACAATGTGTGGCATCAGATATCGTCAGCAGGTGAGGACAATGTATGGTATCAGATATCAGCAGCAGGTGAGGACAATGTGTGGTGTCAGATATCAGCAGCAGGAGAGGACAATGTGTGGTATCAGATATCGGCAGCAGGAGAGGACAATGTGTGGTGTCAGATATCAGCAGCAGGTGAGCACAATGTGTGGTGTCAGATATCAGCAGCAGGAGAGTACAATGTGTGGCGTCAGATATCGGCAGCAGGAGAGGACAATGTGTGGTGTCAGATATCGGCAGCAGGAGAGGACAATGTGTGGCATCAGATATCGTCAGCAGGTGAGGACAATGTGTGGTATCAGATATCAGCAGCAGGTGAGGACAATGTGTGGTGTCAGATATCAGCAGCAGGAGAGGACAATGTGTGGTATCAGATATCGGCAGCAGGAGAGGACAATGTGTGGTGTCAGATATCGGCAGCAGGTGAGCACAATGTGTGGTGTCAGATATCAGCAGCAGGAGAGGACAATGTGTGGCGTCAGATATCGGCAGCAGGAGAGGACAATGTGTGGTGTCAGATATCGGCAGCAGGAGAGGACAATGTGTGGTATCAGATATCAGTTGCAGGTGAGGACAATGTGTGGTGTCAGATATCAGCAGCAGGTGAGGACAGTGTGTGGTGTCAGATATCAGTTGCAGGTGAGGACAATGTGTGGTGTCAGATATCAGCAGCAGGTGAAGACAATGTGTGGTGTCAGATATCAGCAGCAGGTGAGGACAGTGTGTGGTGTCAGATATCAGCAGCAGGAGAGGACAATGTGTGGTGTCAGATATCAGCAGCAGGTAGGTACAATGTGTGGTGTCAGATATCAGCAGCAGGTGAGGACAGTGTGTGGTGTCAGATATCAGCAGCAGGTAGGTACAATGTGTGGTGTCAGATATCAGCAGCAGGTGAGGACAATGTGTAGTGTCAGATATCAGCAGCAGGTGAGGACAGTGTGTGGTGTCAGATATCAGCAGCAGGTGAGGACAGTGTGTGGTGTCAGATATCAGCAGCAGGTGAGGACAGTGTGTGGTGTCAGATATCAGCAGCAGGTGAGGACAGTGTGTGGTGTCAGATATCAGCAGCAGGAGAGGACAGTGTGTGGCGTCAGATATCGGCAGCAGGAGAGGACAATGTGTGGTGTCAGATATCGGCAGCAGGAGAGGACAATGTGTGGTGTCAGATAGCAGCAGGAGAGGACAATGTGTGGTATCAGATATCAGCAGCAGGTGAGGACAATGTGTGGTGTCAGATATCAGCAGCAGGAGAGGACAATGTGTGGCGTCAGATATCGGCAGCAGGAGAGGACAATGTGTGGTGTCAGATATCAGCAGCAGGTGAGGACAATGTGTGGTGTCAGATAGCAGCAGGAGAGGACAATGTGTGGTGTCAGATATCAGCAGCAGGAGAGGACAATGTGTGGCGTCAGATATCGGCAGCAGGAGAGGACAATGTGTGGTGTCAGATATCGGCAGCAGGAGAGGACAATGTGTGGTGTCAGATAGCAGCAGGAGAGGACAATGTGTGGTATCAGATATCAGTTGCAGGTGAGGACAATGTGTGGTGTCAGATATCAGCAGCAGGTGAAGACAATGTGTGGTGTCAGATATCAGCAGCAGGTGAGGACAGTGTGTGGTGTCAGATATCAGCAGCAGGAGAGGACAATGTGTGGTGTCAGATATCAGCAGCAGGTAGGTACAATGTGTGGTGTCAGATATCAGCAGCAGGTGAGGACAGTGTGTGGTGTCAGATATCAGCAGCAGGTAGGTACAATGTGTGGTGTCAGATATCAGCAGCAGGTGAGGACAATGTGTAGTGTCTGATATCAGCTGCAGGTGAGGACAATGTGTGGTGTCAGATATCAGCAGCAGGTGAGGACAATGTGTGGTGTCAGATATCAGCAGCAGGTGAGGACAGTGTGTGGTGTCAGATATCAGTTGCAGGTGAGGACAATGTGTGATGTCAGATATCAGCAGCAGGTGAGGACAGTGTGTGGTGTCAGATATCAGCAGCAGGTGAGGACAGTGTGTGGTGTCAGATATCAGCAGCAGGTGAGGACAGTGTGTGGTGTCAGATATCAGCAGCAGGTGAGGACAGTGTGTGGTGTCAGATATCAGCAGCAGGAGAGGACAATGTGTGGCGTCAGATATCGGCAGCAGGAGAGGACAATGTGTGGTGTCAGATATCGGCAGCAGGAGAGGACAATGTGTGGTGTCAGATAGCAGCAGGAGAGGACAATGTGTGGTATCAGATATCAGCAGCAGGTGAGGACAATGTGTGGTGTCAGATATCAGCAGCAGGAGAGGACAATGTGTGGCGTCAGATATCGGCAGCAGGAGAGGACAATGTGTGGTGTCAGATATCAGCAGCAGGTGAGGACAATGTGTGGTGTCAGATAGCAGCAGGAGAGGACAATGTGTGGTGTCAGATATCAGCAGCAGGAGAGGACAATGTGTGGTGTCAGATATCAGCAGCAGGAGAGGACAATGTGTGGCGTCAGATATCGGCAGCAGGAGAGGACAATGTGTGGTGTCAGATATCGGCAGCAGGAGAGGACAATGTGTATTGTAAGATAGCAGCAGGAGAGGACAATGTGTGGTGTCAGATATCAGCAGCAGGAGAGGACAATGTGTGGCGTCAGATATCGGCAGCAGGAGAGGACAATGTGTGGTGTCAGATATCAGCAGCAGGTGAGGACAGTGTGTGGTGTCAGATATCAGCAGCAGGTAGGTACAATGTGTGGTGTCAGATATCAGCAGCAGGTGAGGACAATGTGTAGTGTCTGATATCAGCTGCAGGTGAGGACAATGTGTGGTGTCAGATATCAGCAGCAGGTGAGGACAATGTGTGGTGTCAGATATCAGCAGCAGGTGAGGACAGTGTGTGGTGTCAGATATCAGTTGCAGGTGAGGACAATGTGTGATGTCAGATATCAGCAGCAGGTGAGGACAGTGTGTGGTGTCAGATATCAGCAGCAGGTGAGGACAGTGTGTGGTGTCAGATATCAGCAGCAGGTGAGGACAGTGTGTGGTGTCAGATATCAGCAGCAGGTGAGGACAGTGTGTGGTGTCAGATATCAGCAGCAGGAGAGGATAGTGTGTGGCGTCAGATATCGGCAGCAGGAGAGGACAATGTGTGGTGTCAGATATCGGCAGCAGGAGAGGACAATGTGTGGTGTCAGATAGCAGCAGGAGAGGACAATGTGTGGTATCAGATATCAGCAGCAGGTGAGGACAATGTGTGGTGTCAGATATCAGCAGCAGGAGAGGACAATGTGTGGCGTCAGATATCGGCAGCAGGAGAGGACAATGTGTGGTGTCAGATATCAGCAGCAGGTGAGGACAATGTGTGGTGTCAGATAGCAGCAGGAGAGGACAATGTGTGGTGTCAGATATCAGCAGCAGGAGAGGACAATGTGTGGCGTCAGATATCGGCAGCAGGAGAGGACAATGTGTGGTGTCAGATATCGGCAGCAGGAGAGGACAATGTGTGGTGTCAGATAGCAGCAGGAGAGGACAATGTGTGGTATCAGATATCAGTTGCAGGTGAGGACAATGTGTGGTGTCAGATATCAGCAGCAGGTGAAGACAATGTGTGGTGTCAGATATCAGCAGCAGGTGAGGACAGTGTGTGGTGTCAGATATCAGCAGCAGGAGAGGACAATGTGTGGTGTCAGATATCAGCAGCAGGTAGGTACAATGTGTGGTGTCAGATATCAGCAGCAGGTGAGGACAGTGTGTGGTGTCAGATATCAGCAGCAGGTAGGTACAATGTGTGGTGTCAGATATCAGCAGCAGGTGAGGACAATGTGTAGTGTCTGATATCAGCTGCAGGTGAGGACAATGTGTGGTGTCAGATATCAGCAGCAGGTGAGGACAATGTGTGGTGTCAGATATCAGCAGCAGGTGAGGACAGTGTGTGGTGTCAGATATCAGTTGCAGGTGAGGACAATGTGTGATGTCAGATATCAGCAGCAGGTGAGGACAGTGTGTGGTGTCAGATATCAGCAGCAGGTGAGGACAGTGTGTGGTGTCAGATATCAGCAGCAGGTGAGGACAGTGTGTGGTGTCAGATATCAGCAGCAGGTGAGGACAGTGTGTGGTGTCAGATATCAGCAGCAGGAGAGGACAATGTGTGGCGTCAGATATCGGCAGCAGGAGAGGACAATGTGTGGTGTCAGATATCGGCAGCAGGAGAGGACAATGTGTGGTGTCAGATAGCAGCAGGAGAGGACAATGTGTGGTATCAGATATCAGCAGCAGGTGAGGACAATGTGTGGTGTCAGATATCAGCAGCAGGAGAGGACAATGTGTGGCGTCAGATATCGGCAGCAGGAGAGGACAATGTGTGGTGTCAGATATCAGCAGCAGGTGAGGACAATGTGTGGTGTCAGATAGCAGCAGGAGAGGACAATGTGTGGTGTCAGATATCAGCAGCAGGAGAGGACAATGTGTGGTGTCAGATATCAGCAGCAGGAGAGGACAATGTGTGGCATCAGATATCGGCAGCAGGAGAGGACAATGTGTGGTGTCAGATATCGGCAGCAGGAGAGGACAATGTGTGGTGTCAGATAGCAGCAGGAGAGGACAATGTGTGGTGTCAGATATCAGCAGCAGGAGAGGACAATGTGTGGCGTCAGATATCGGCAGCAGGAGAGGACAATGTGTGGTGTCAGATATCGGCAGCAGGAGAGGACAATGTGTGGTGTCAGATAGCAGCAGGAGAGGACAATGTGTGGTATCAGATATCAGTTGCAGGTGAGGACAATGTGTGGTGTCAGATATCAGTTGCAGGTGAGGACAATGTGTGGTGTCAGATATCAGCAGCAGGTGAAGACAATGTGTGGTGTCAGATATCAGTTGCAGGTGAGGACAATGTGTGGTGTCAGATATCAGCAGCAGGTGAGGACAATGTGTAGTGTCTGATATCAGCTGCAGGTGAGGACAATGTGTGGTGTCAGATATCAGCAGCAGGTGAGGACAATGTGTGGTGTCAGATATCAGCAGCAGGTGAGGACAGTGTGTGGTGTCAGATATCAGTTGCAGGTGAGGACAATGTGTGATGTCAGATATCAGCAGCAGGTGAGGACAGTGTGTGGTGTCAGATATCAGCAGCAGGTGAGGACAGTGTGTGGTGTCAGATATCAGCAGCAGGTGAGGACAGTGTGTGGTGTCAGATATCAGCAGCAGGTGAGGACAGTGTGTGGTGTCAGATATCAGCAGCAGGAGAGGACAATGTGTGGCGTCAGATATCGGCAGCAGGAGAGGACAATGTGTGGTGTCAGATATCGGCAGCAGGAGAGGACAATGTGTGGTGTCAGATAGCAGCAGGAGAGGACAATGTGTGGTATCAGATATCAGCAGCAGGTGAGGACAATGTGTGGTGTCAGATATCAGCAGCAGGAGAGGACAATGTGTGGCGTCAGATATCGGCAGCAGGAGAGGACAATGTGTGGTGTCAGATATCAGCAGCAGGTGAGGACAATGTGTGGTGTCAGATAGCAGCAGGAGAGGACAATGTGTGGTGTCAGATATCAGCAGCAGGAGAGGACAATGTGTGGCGTCAGATATCGGCAGCAGGAGAGGACAATGTGTGGTGTCAGATATCGGCAGCAGGAGAGGACAATGTGTGGTGTCAGATAGCAGCAGGAGAGGACAATGTGTGGTATCAGATATCAGTTGCAGGTGAGGACAATGTGTGGTGTCAGATATCAGCAGCAGGAGAGGACAATGTGTGGTGTCAGATATCAGCAGCAGGAGAGGACAATGTGTGGTGTCAGATATCAGCAGCAGGTAGGTACAATGTGTGGTGTCAGATATCAGCAGCAGGTGAGGACAATGTGTAGTGTCTGATATCAGCTGCAGGTGAGGACAATGTGTGGTGTCAGATATCAGCAGCAGGTGAGGACAATGTGTGGTGTCAGATATCAGCAGCAGGTGAGGACAGTGTGTGGTGTCAGATATCAGTTGCAGGTGAGGACAATGTGTGATGTCAGATATCAGCAGCAGGTGAGGACAGTGTGTGGTATCAGATATCAGCAGCAGGTGAGGACAATGTGTGGTGTCAGATATCAGCAGCAGGAGAGGACAATGTGTGGCGTCAGATATCGGCAGCAGGAGAGGACAATGTGTGGTGTCAGATATCAGCAGCAGGTGAGGACAATGTGTGGTGTCAGATATCAGCAGCAGGAGAGGACAATGTGTGGCGTCAGATATCGGCAGCAGGAGAGGACAATGTGTGGTGTCAGATATCAGCAGCAGGTGAGGACAATGTGTGGTGTCAGATAGCAGCAGGAGAGGACAATGTGTGGTGTCAGATATCAGCAGCAGGTGAGGACAATGTGTGGTGTCAGATAGCAGCAGGAGAGGACAATGTGTGGTGTCAGATATCAGCAGCAGGAGAGGACAATGTGTGGCGTCAGATATCGGCAGCAGGAGAGGACAATGTGTGGTGTCAGATATCGGCAGCAGGAGAGGACAATGTGTGGTGTCAGATAGCAGCAGGAGAGGACAATGTGTGGTATCAGATATCAGTTGCAGGTGAGGACAATGTGTGGTGTCAGATATCAGCAGCAGGAGAGGACAATGTGTGGTGTCAGATATCAGCAGCAGGAGAGGACAATGTGTGGTGTCAGATATCAGCAGCAGGTAGGTACAATGTGTGGTGTCAGATATCAGCAGCAGGTGAGGACAATGTGTAGTGTCTGATATCAGCTGCAGGTGAGGACAATGTGTGGTGTCAGATATCAGCAGCAGGTGAGGACAATGTGTGGTGTCAGATATCAGCAGCAGGTGAGGACAGTGTGTGGTGTCAGATATCAGTTGCAGGTGAGGACAATGTGTGATGTCAGATATCAGCAGCAGGTGAGGACAGTGTGTGGTGTCAGATATCAGCAGCAGGTGAGGACAGTGTGTGGTGTCAGATATCAGCAGCAGGTGAGGACAGTGTGTGGTGTCAGATATCAGCAGCAGGTGAGGACAGTGTGTGGTGTCAGATATCAGCAGCAGGTGAGGACAGTGTGTGGTGTCAGATATCAGCAGCAGGAGAGGACAATGTGTGGCGTCAGATATCGGCAGCAGGAGAGGACAATGTGTGGTGTCAGATATCGGCAGCAGGAGAGGACAATGTGTGGTGTCAGATAGCAGCAGGAGAGGACAATGTGTGGTATCAGATATCAGCAGCAGGTGAGGACAATGTGTGGTGTCAGATATCAGCAGCAGGAGAGGACAATGTGTGGCGTCAGATATCGGCAGCAGGAGAGGACAATGTGTGGTGTCAGATATCAGCAGCAGGTGAGGACAATGTGTGGTGTCAGATAGCAGCAGGAGAGGACAATGTGTGGTGTCAGATATCAGCAGCAGGAGAGGACAATGTGTGGCGTCAGATATCGGCAGCAGGAGAGGACAATGTGTGGTGTCAGATATCGGCAGCAGGAGAGGACAATGTGTGGTGTCAGATAGCAGCAGGAGAGGACAATGTGTGGTATCAGATATCAGTTGCAGGTGAGGACAATGTGTGGTGTCAGATATCAGTTGCAGGTGAGGACAATGTGTGGTGTCAGATATCAGCAGCAGGTGAAGACAATGTGTGGTGTCAGATATCAGTTGCAGGTGAGGACAATGTGTGGTGTCAGATATCAGCAGCAGGTGAGGACAGTGTGTGGTGTCAGATATCAGCAGCAGGAGAGGACAATGTGTGGTCTCAGATATCAGCAGCAGGTGAAGACAATGTGTGGTGTCAGATATCAGCAGCAGGTAGGTACAATGTGTGGTGTCAGATATCAGCAGCAGGTGAGGACAGTGTGTGGTGTCAGATATCAGCAGCAGGTAGGTACAATGTGTGGTGTCTGATATCAGCTGCAGGTGAGGACAATGTGTGGTGTCAGATATCAGCAGCAGGTGAGGACAATGTGTGGTGTCAGATATCAGCAGCAGGTGAGGACAATGTGTAGTGTCTGATATCAGCTGCAGGTGAGGACAATGTGTGGTGTCAGATATCAGCTGCAGGAGAGGACAATGTGTGGTGTCAGATATCAGCTGCAGGAGAGGACAATGTGTGGTGTCAGATATCAGCAGCAGGTGAGGACAATGTGTAGTGTCTGATATCAGCTGCAGGTGAGGACAATGTGTGGTGTCAGATATCAGCTGCAGGAGAGGACAATGTGTGGTGTCTGATATCAGCTGCAGGTGAGGACAATGTGTGGTGTCAGATAGCAGCAGGAGAGGACAATGTGTGGTGTCAGATATCAGCAGCAGGTGAGGACAATGTGTGGTGTCAGATATCAGCAGCAGGTGAGGACAATGTGTGGTATCAGATATCAGCAGCGGTGAGGACAATGTGTGGTGTCAGATATTGGCAGCAGGTGAGGACAATGTGTGGTATCAGATATCAGCAGCGGTGAGGACAATGTGTGGTATCAGATATCAGCAGCGGTGAGGACAATGTGTGGTGTCCGATATTGGCAGCAGGAGAGGACAATCTGTGGTCTCAGATATCAGCAGCGGTGAGGACAATATGTGGTGTCAGATATTGGCAGCAGGTGAGGACAATGTGTGGTGTCAGATATCAGCAGCAGGAGAGGACAATGTGTGGTGTCAGATATCAGTTGCAGGAGAGGACAATGTGTGGTGTCAGATATCGTCAGCAGGTGAGGACAATGTGTGGTATCAGATATCAGCAGCAGGAGAGGACAATGTGTGGTATCAGATATCGGCAGCAGGAGAGGACAATGTGTGGTGTCAGATATCAGCAGCAGGTGAGCACAATGTGTGGTGTCAGATATCAGCAGCAGGAGAGGACAATGTGTGGCGTCAGATATCGGCAGAAGGAGAGGACAATGTGTGGTGTCAGATATCGGCAGCAGGAGAGGACAATGTGTGGTCTCAGATATCGGCAGCAGGAGAGGACAATGTGTGGTGTCAGATATCGGCAGCAGGTGAGTGTAATGAGTGTAATCTGCATAGGAGACTTATACACTATATGTATTTATTAATAACGGCAGCTGGTTGTATTTCCAGACACTGACTCACCGGCCTGGGAAGTCACCAAACTCGGAGGAACAATAACACCTGATGGAAAAAGCTGAAGGTCAGAATGATTGAAGGGCAGCTAACACAGTTATTACATATACATCATATAGGTTTCCTTGATGTGACCTTTGTACTTTTGTACAGTGACCCCCTCTGCTTCTCTGCACATTAGTTTACAGAGACGTATCCACCACGTGGAGTGTAGGTGGCATTGTGATGTATGCTGGGTGGACCATATAGGTACATGGCTGCCAAGTCATAGGACTTCTCTCTAGTAAGGACAACCGCTGTGTTATCAGCAGCAGTAGCCCCCGACCAAAAGAGATTCACCAGCTATTATCATGGGGGAGGCTACGCAGCAAGGATGTGACACCAGAGTTCTCCTTTCACTACCGTCACCTCAGGGGTGAGCAGAGGATATTCATTAAGAAAACAGTTTTTTTTTAATTTAAATAAAGCATTTTCTCAGAGGGGATAAATAATAAAATAGTTATTTTTTAAAATATTTGAACATTTTATTTATTTATTTTGTGGAAAGTGGTAGTCCAGGTCAGGGCAGTGCCGTCTCACACATGTGCAGATGCATCCAGGACGTCTCCTACTGGTGCCAGCTATTATCACCGCAATATTCTCTAGATAAATTGCTGCGGTAATAGATTTTCTATCACTGTGATAAGTTATTGCTGCATATATATAAACAGAGCTGTAAATAATCACATGATATAATAGTAAAATAATGCACAGTGAGGATCTTACCACATCCTTTCTCATCGGAGAAATCGCGGCAGTCGGCTCTACCGTCACACAGAGAGCTGGATGCGTTCACACACTCACCGCTGCGGCACTGAAACTCCCCCAGGCGGCATTGAGATAAATGTCCGGGGAGCGTTGGAATAACAGCACCGGGGATCCTCGTGACTGGCGTTACCCTGGGTTCCTCTAGAAGACAATGTCCCCAAAACTCATGAAATGTGCCCCATATAGTGACTATATGAACATCCTCAGATAATAGTGAGTAAATGCACCAGTGCCTATTGCTCTAACATTTATCAGTCAGTCCACAAGAATGTGCATCAGTCTGAGGAAATATTGGATCATTGTCCATATATGATAAAATCTCCCAATACTTGGCATTATATGACCATTAATCTAGATTCAGACACAATCTAAAGAGTATATACTTTAATTTAAAGATAACCTATCACATGTGGGAATATAGGACTTATACACTATGCATATCCTCCAGTGACCCTCTCTCTGAGGAGAGCGCCTGTACTAGACCGAGCCGTGTATGCTGGACTATGCTGTCCTCCATACATCACTCTCAGGAGAGGACATAGTGCAGGCAGTGGTCCAGCTACTAGCAGTGTCCCTCTCTCTGTACTAGACCGAGCCGTGTATGCTGGACTATGCTGTCCTCCATACATCACTCTCAGGAGAGGGCATAGTGCAGGCAGTGGTCCAGCTACTAGCAGTGTCCCTCTCTCTGTACTAGACCGAGCCGTGTATGCTGGACTATGCTGTCCTCTATACATCACTCTCAGGAGAGGGCATAGTGCAGGCAGTGGTCCAGCTACTAGCAGTGTCCCTCTCTCTGTACTAGACCGAGCCGTGTATGCTGGACTATGCTGTCCTCTATACATCACTCTCAGGAGAGGGCATAGTGCAGGAAGGGGTCCAGCTACTAGCAGTGTCCCTCTCTCTGTACTAGACCGAGCCGTGTATGCTGGACTATGCTGTCCTCCATACATCACTCTCAGGAGAGGGCATAGTGCAGGCAGTGGTCCAGCTACTAGCAGTGTCCCTCTCTCTGTACTAGACCGAGCCGTGTATGCTGGACTATGCTGTCCTCCATACATCACTCTCAGGAGAGGGCATAGTGCAGGCAGTGGTCCAGCTACTAGCAGTGTCCCTCTCTCTGTACTAGACCGAGCCGTGTATGCTGGACTATGCTGTCCTCCATACATCACTCTCAGGAGAGGACATAGTGCAGGCAGTGGTCCAGCTACTAGCAGTGTCCCTCTCTCTGTACTAGACCGAGCCGTGTATGCTGGACTATGCTGTCCTCCATACATCACTCTCAGGAGAGGGCATAGTGCAGGCAGTGGTCCAGCTACTAGCAGTGTCCCTCTCTCTGTACTAGACCGAGCCATGTATGCTGGACTATGCTGTCCTCTATACATCACTCTCAGGAGAGGGCATAGTGCAGGCAGTGGTCCAGCTACTAGCAGTGTCCCTCTCTCTGTACTAGACCGAGCCGTGTATGCTGGACTATGCTGTCCTCCATACATCACTCTCAGGAGAGGACATAGTGCAGGCAGTGGTCCAGCTACTAGCAGTGTCCCTCTCTCTGTACTAGACCGAGCCGTGTATGCTGGAATATGCTGTCCTCCATACATCACTCTCAGGAGAGGACATAGTGCAGGCAGTGGTCCAGCTACTAGCAGTGTCCCTCTCTCTGTACTAGACCGAGCCGTGTATGCTGGACTATGCTGTCCTCTATACATCACTCTCAGGAGAGGGCATAGTGCAGGCAGTGGTCCAGCTACTAGCAGTGTCCCTCTCTCTGTACTAGACCGAGCTGTGAATGCTGGACTATGCTGTCCTCCATACATCACTCTCAGGAGAGGACATAGTGCAGGCAGTGGTCCAGCTACTAGCAGTGTCCCTCTCTCTGTACTAGACCGAGCTGTGAATGCTGGACTATGCTGTCCTCCATACATCACTCTCAGGAGAGGACATAGTGCAGGCAGTGGTCCAGCTACTAGCAGTGTCCCTCTCTCTGTACTAGACCGAGCCGTGTATGCTGGACTATGCTGTCCTCTATACATCACTCTCAGGAGAGGGCATAGTGCAGGCAGTGGTCCAGCTACTAGCAGTGTCCCTCTCTCTGTACTAGACCGAGCCGTGTATGCTGGACTATGCTGTCCTCTATACATCACTCTCAGGAGAGGGCATAGTGCAGGCAGTGGTCCAGCTACTAGCAGTGTCCCTCTCTCTGTACTAGACCGAGCCGTGTATGCTGGACTATGCTGTCCTCCATACATCACTCTCAGGAGAGGGCATAGTGCAGGCAGTGGTCCAGCTACTAGCAGTGTCCCTCTCTCTGTACTAGACCGAGCTGTGAATGCTGGACTATGCTGTCCTCCATACATCACTCTCAGGAGAGGGCATAGTACAGGAAGGGGTCCAGCTACTAGCAGTGTCCCTCTCTCTGTACTAGACCGAGCCGTGTATGCTGGACTATGCTGTCCTCTATACATCACTCTCAGGAGAGGGCATAGTGCAGGCAGTGGTCCAGCTACTAGCAGTGTCCCTCTCTCTGTACTAGACCGAGCCATGTATGCTGGAATATGCTGTCCTCCATACATCACTCTCAGGAGAGGGCATAGTGCAGGCAGTGGTCCAGCTACTAGCAGTGTGCCTGAGGACTTTCTTCTGATTTCATGTGAGTGGTCCTGCAGTGTACAGCATGTAATACGGGACCCCTCTCTGGGGTACAATCTCACCGTAGGAGCACCCGATGATCTCAATCCTCAGGTAGGTCGCCTTGTGATACTCCACAGGAAAGATGCGCAGGAAACGAGTCAGTAAGGGGCGGCTCAGCTCCCGTCTGACCGGAGAGTTACTGTCAGTGTTGGCTTCAAAGAGCTGAACCACAAACAATGAGATTTCTTTAGTCCACAAACATTTTAAGGAGGTGACCAATGTTATGAGACCAAAATGCAGTAGATGGATATTGATGAGAAGTAAGGGTGCTCTATTCATATAAAAATCATTATCTAATACACAAATAGCAGGTGGGGCAATAAACATAATTCTCAACAAAGATTTATCAAACCAAGACTATTATACGG
The DNA here is from genome assembly GCA_036250195.1 of Mixophyes australis. NCBI lineage: Eukaryota > Metazoa > Chordata > Amphibia > Anura > Limnodynastidae > Mixophyes > Mixophyes australis. Next base: position 292,358,907 of record JAVHZZ010000005.1, read on the forward strand.
CAGCAATGTATGACTCCAAGGTCCCGAGACGATGATGATGACTCCATCAACGGATGAGTTTACCTGAGGATTCTGCGGAGAACCAGCTTCTTGCCCAGTGTAGTTGTGAAATATAATCCCATCACTGCTGTACATCAGCCGGTATTTGGTTACATAGCCCCCTGACTGTCGCCCCCCCTGAGTGACGACAGCAGAGATGAAGGTGGGCTGCAAGAAGTCTACTTGAAGGAACGGCTTCTTATCCGTGTGCAGGGGACGCCAACCAGGAACAATGTTCAGGCTGAGGAGGAAGATAAGCAAAGTGTGAGTTCATCTCTCCTGCATGTGTCTATCATTCCACCCAAAGATAATAACTCCCAGCCTAACTCTCCTCCCGTTACTGGATCAATGAGGGGTCATGAGATGAATGAGGCAGGGGACTGACATGTTTGGTACAATGTTCAGGCGTCCTGCATCTGGTGGGTTATTTTCTCTGTGAGAGGACGCTCTCAGTTGCTTGTAGTGTACCCGGCCATCTTCCAGACCGAGGGGCAATTCACATGGACCTAACATATGAGACATGGATATGAATGATGGATCAGCACATGTTAATCCATACAAGATATAATAAGATCACTGCTTGTAGGAACATTTACCTGTTGGAGCAGAGATCTCTGTTCCTGAGAGTTTAGACTGATCAGTTCTTGACGGTTTCTGTAATACAAAAAACAAACGTTTTAAACCTTAGTCTGATACTAACAGACATATTACTGTATCCAATGCAGGAGGGTCTTGGTAATGAGACCCCGAGAAATGTGTAATAATCGCCACATATCAGCAGCTGCCCAATATCACAATGTGTGTGACTGTGATGCCTGATAATAGTCTAGTAGAAAGCAATTGGATCATTATCATACATGTTGACAATAAGGTCAGAAGATGACACTAATGGTCTCGGTAGTGATGTGGATGGTCAGTCTGAGCAGCTGAACACCAAGATCTAATCCAATTCCGCCACCTACTTGTGTGGTCACATGAGGAGTGCGCTAGGGATTAAATGTACAGATTGTACTCCAAGGTCACACTCAGGAAAGACCATATGTAATGTTAGAGAATCTATATCTCAATATTCAGGGACTGTGGCGTCCTGGCTCACCTGTCTTGTGCCCTCTTCCACAGGTCCAGTAGATGGGGTGGGACCACGTGTTCCGAGAGGACCAATTGCTCCTGATGGACTTACCCCAAGATTGATCTGGTCTTCAACGCTGGAGAGTAATGAAACAGAATTACAATGAAGTATCTGAAGCTCTGCCATGCTGGATCTGTCAGAGTATCATGAAGTAAGTTCCGCACCTCTACACCAGAAACCATGACTGGTACCCACCACCCCCTGATTCTGATCACAGCATTACATATTACCCTCACCTCCATGTGCTGCTGGGCTGCAAGGTGCTACGAGTCCAGGACACACAGCCAATCTCATCAGCTCCATCTGAGCAGTCCTGGAGCCCATCACATCGCTGAGACGCCTCAATACAGTTCCCAGAGGACTTACAGTAAAACTGAGAGCGGTAACACCCCCATGGGGCAGGGGCGAGAGGGGATGGAGCCGTACCTATCACAACAAACAGACACATTAACTCATCATTCCCAAACATTCGTCTGCTGCCAGGACAGGAGGTCCGATCCTTGTTCTCCGCTCACCGACAATTAATACATTAAATTCTTTCCTGCAGTTCTGGTTTCTTGGTAGGGAATTAAATCCTGAGTTAATAATTTCTCTTCTTTTAGTACATGAGGGAATCATGAAATGTTTCTATATCCCCTCACTAGGATATACATATTCTCTCTTTGTTTAATTAGTGAAATTAAAGAAGAAACAAACTGACTATTGGGCATTAATATGAGACTCTGTCCCATCCCTTTACTGGCAGCTGCCATCTTTAAATATTTTAATATATTCTCTACCCTTTATCACTTTGGGGCAATGCTCTGTACTGATCTACTGCTGGGCAAAGTCAGAATGTGACTGATTTTACCTCAGGGTTTTCACTGGCAAGATTTTACATTTTTGAGGCAATTGTCCTTTACCACCATCTAAAGGACAATCCGTTAACTAAGATCTCAACCTTCCACACTAAACAAGTCCCCCGCTCCCAACAAGCCCCCTCCCTCAACAAGTCACCCGCCCTCAACAAGCCCCCGCCCTCAACAAGCCCCCTCCCTCAACAAGTCACCCGCCCTCAACAAGCCCCTGTCCTCAACAAGCCCCCTCCCTCAACAAGTCACCCGTCCTCAACAAGCCCCCGCCCTCAACAAGTCACCCGCCCTCAACAAGCCCCCACCCTCAACAAGCCCCCTCCCTCAACAAGTCACCCGCCCTCAACAAGTCCCCGCCCTCAACAAGTCACCCGCACTCAACAAGCCCCTGTCCTCAACAAGCCCCCGCCCTCAACAAGCCCCCTCCCTCAACAAGTCACCCACCCTCAACAAGTCCCCCGCTCCCAACAAGTCACCCGCCCTCAACAAGTCACCCGCCCTCAACAAGCCCCCTGCCCTCAACAAGTAACCTGCCCTCAACAAGCCCCCCGCCCTCAACAAGTCACCCACCCTCAACAAGTAACCCACCCTCAACAAGCAACCCGCCCTCAACAAGTCACCCGCCCTCAACAAGCCCCCTCCCTCAACAAGTCACCCGCCCTCAACAACCCCCCTGCCCTCAACAAGTAACCCGCCCTCAACAAGCCCCCCGCCCTCAACAAGTCACCCGCCCTCAACAAGAAACCCGCCCTCAACAAGCCCCCCGCCCTCAACAAGTCACCCGCCCTCAACAAGTAACCCGCCCTCAACAAGCCCCCTGCCCTCAACAAGTCCTCCGCTCCCAACAAGTCACCCACCCTCAACAAGCCCCCTCCCTTAACAAGTCACCCGCCCTCAACAAGCCCCCTGCCCTCAACATGTAACCCGCCCTCAACAAGCACCCCGCCCTCAACAAGTCACCCACCCTCAACAAGAAACCCACTCTCAACAAGCCCCCCGCCCTCAACAAATCACCCGCCCTCAACAAGTCACCCGCCCTCAACAAGCCCCCCACCCTCAACAAGTCACCCGCCCTCAACAAGCCCTCTCCCTCAACAAGTCACCCGTCCTCAACAAGCCCCCTGCCCTCAACAAGAAACCCGCCCTCAACAAGCCCACCGCCCGCAACAAGCCCCCGCCCTCAACAAGCCCCCTCCCTCAACAAGTCACCCGCCCTCAACAAGCCCCGCCCTCAACAAGCCCCCCGCCCTCAACAAGCCCTCTCCCTCAACAAGTCACCCGCCCTCAACAAGCCCCCTGCCCTCAACAAGAAACCTGCCCTCAACAAGCCCACCGCCCTCAACAAGCCCCCGCCCTCAACAAGCCCCTCCCTCAACAAGCCCCCTGCCCTCGACAAGTAACCCGCCCTCAACAAGCCCCGCCCTCAACAAGCCCCCCGCCCTCAATAAGCCCCCCGCCCTCAACAAGTCACCCGCCCTCGACAAGTAACCCGCCCTCAACAAGTCACCCACAAAACCACATTACCACAATAAATCTCATCGGATTGGTCTCCACAGTCATTGACTCCATCACATATGACCCCACGAGGACCTGCAGTCACACAGTGACCATTGTGACACTGAAACTGCCCCGCCTGGCACTTGTCGCCCACCAGAGTGGGTGGGGTAGGTCTAGCAGACACTGAATGTGAAAAAACAAGGACATATTAGTGATAATGAAATAGGGATCATGTGAGGTTTTGTTGTCATTTTCATTACGCACAAATCTCACACAAGACGCTTCATCATTGACTATTGCAATCCTTAGGGGTCTTCCGCTAACCAGACTTATATTAGATTCTCTAAAACGTCCTTTAACTGCGGCTCTGTCAGTCCCAAAATTACTTACCTGTATTTTACCAAATCAAATCTAAAATCTGTCTACTAACATACAAGGTCGTTAACAAGACTGAACCCTTCACTATCTCCCAACTCGATACCTCTGCTCTGCACAAGATCTGCGTCTCTCATCCACTCATTACCTGCTCCCACTTCTGGTTACAGGTCTGTTCTCAGGCTGCTCCCACTTTCACCATCATCAACATTTATTTATATAGCGCCAGCATATTTAGTAGCACTTTACAACACGGAACAAGCACAATAATAAAACAATACTATGTAATACACACATACGTAGAGGTAAGAAGACCCTGCTCACAAGCTTACAATCTATGGGACAATGGTTTGATACACAAGGGCACGTGCTACATTATATTACACACTGGTCCAGCTAGAATGCAGAGGTAATAAGTGTTTAGTGCGCTGTGTGATCAGTCACACAGCAATATTGGTCAGAAGGTTGTTGTCTTGTGTTAGCTGTGTAGAGGGTGGTAATAGAGTAGTGTAGTGAGGTTAAGATGGTGGTTGAGGAATATTATAACCTTGTCTGAAGAGGTGGGTTTTCAGAGAACGCTTGAAGGTTTGAAGACTAGAGGAAAGTCTTACTGTGTGAGGGAGGGAATTCCACAAAGTGGGTGCAGCCCGAAAAAAGTCCTATAACCGGGAATGGGAGGATGTGATGAGAGTGGATACCCACTTTGTAGAATTCCCACCTTTTCCTCCTTTCTTCAGTCGACTGATCAAACTCCTGAACCTATTCCACCCAATTACCAGCACCCAGCACTCTACAGAGCTCACTGAAACGTTTCTACTCAGACAACCTTCTGACCAGTATTACTGTACGACTGGATCATAGAGCCACTAAGGACTACTTACCATTACAACCTGACTGAGCAGTATGTAGCACGTACCCTGATGTATCAAACTCCTAGTTCCCTGTAGACTGTAAGCCTGCGAGCATCGCCCTGTTACCGCTTTGTCTATCTGCATTACCCAGTATTGTTCTATTACCGTGAGTGCCCAATTGTAAAGTGCTACTGCATATTTTGGCACTATATAAATAAATGTTAATAATTAAACAAGTCTGCAGTTCCGTCACAGGGCGATACTGACTGTCTGCAGCGTCGTCCTCAGAGAGCTGAATACAGACAGATTACTGCCCAGTTGGGACTAATGTTGGATACAAGATACTAGGGGGTAAATGTATCAAGCTGAGAGTTTTCCGGCGGGTTTGAAAAACCAATCAGATTCTAGCTATCATTTATTTAGTGCATTCTACAAAATGATAGACAGAATCTGATTGGTTGCTATAGGCAACATCCACACTTTTCAAACCCGCCGGAAAACTCTCAGCTTGATACATTTACCCCTAGGTCAGTGATTATCTGGCATGCAGGGCATAGTTTACATCCCGAGTGACCCTATACTGTAGTCGGATGCTGCCCATGTTGGCTGGAGCAGTGAGAACCATGCAGCGCCAACAAGCGAACAGCGAGGATTCATAAAACAGAATGATGTCCCTGACCCTTCCTGCCCCATCTGACGAGTCCAGAAGAGGAGGGGGGGGGGGAGGTTATTCCGCGAGGTTATTCCTGGTTATTACCACATTGGTTCCTGTGTGGTGATGTGTCAGGGGTTATATGGGGGTCACCTGATTGCTCCCCTACATTCCCTGTGACAATGTAATATGGTCTCTAGTCAGAGCATCTATGTCCTTCCTGACAAACCAAGAGATGGTCTGCCCAGCTTGTGTCATGGGTGTACCTACCTACGTGTACTCACTGTCTAATGATCTGCCCCGAGGCTGGGCAGTTCCCGTATAGGCCCCAAATTGCAGAGCATTGCACATGTACAGGTCGCAGAGCGTTACACATGTACAGGTCGCAGAGCATTGCACATGTACATGGCACAGAGCGTTACACATGTACAGGGCGCAGAGCGTTACACATGTGCAGGTCGCAGAGCGTTACACATGTACAGGTCGCAGAGCATTGCACATGTACATGGCGCAGAGCATTACACATGTACAGGTCGCAGAGCGTTACACATGTGCAGGTCGCAGAGCGTTACACATGTACAGGTCACAGAGCATTGCACATGTACATGGCACAGAGCGTTACACATGTACAGGTCGCAGAGCGTTACACATGTACAGGGTGCAGAGCGTTACACATGTACAAACAAGCTGCATTTTTACGCCTGCTCTGCGGCCCTGACGCTTTCCGTACGTTCCATAGTTCTAGCGTTAGGTCAATGTCCAGCAGAGACGTCACCACAAGTAGCGCAGACATTGACTACTCTACAATTAACCCTAATGACGCCACAATAAATGGACAGTTGATATATTATTCCTGTACCTTCCCCGCAGCCCAGGAGCTCAGTGCGCAGGAATATTCTGCGCTGATAATCTAGAGGGAAGATGCGGATATACTGAGCGCTGATCATTCTCTCAAAGCTTCTGGCGACTGGTGTAGAACCATCAAAGTTACCCCGGAAAATCTAGACGAAGAAAGATCACAGATCACATGAGCAGAGAATGTGACATATCAGTGATGGATGTGTAAGGAATAGTAGGATATAGTAGGATATAGTAGGATATAGTAGGATATAGCTGGGTATAGTAGGATATAGTAGGGTATAGCTGGGTATAGTAGGGTATAGTAGGATATAGCTGGGTATAGTAGGATATAGTAGGGTATAGCTGGGTATAGTAGGGTATAGTAGGATATAGTAGGATATAGTAGGGTATAGTAGGGTATAGCTGGGTATAGTAGGATATAGTAGGATATAGTAGGGTATAGTAGGGTATAGCTGGGTATAGTAGGATATAGTAGGATATAGTAGGATATAGTAGGGTATAGCTGGGTATAGTAGGGTATAGTAGGATATAGTAGGATATAGTAGGGTATAGTAGGGTATAGCTGGGTATAGTAGGATATAGTAGGATATAGTAGGATATAGTAGGGTATAGTAGGGTATAGCTGGGTATAGTAGGATATAGTAGGATATAGTAGGGTATAGCTGGATATAGTAGGATATAGTAGGGTATAGCTGGGTATAGTAGGATATAGTAGGATATAGTAGGATATAGTAGGGTATAGTAGGGTATAGCTGGGTATAGTAGGATATAGTAGGATATAGTAGGGTATAGTAGGGTATAGTAGGGTATAGCTGGATATAGTAGGATATAGTAGGGTATAGCTGGGTATAGTAGGATATAGTAGGATATAGTAGGATATAGTAGGGTATAGTAGGGTATAGCTGGGTATAGTAGGATATAGCTGGGTATAGTAGGATATAGTAGGGTATAGCTGGGTATAGTAGGATATAGTAGGATATAGTAGGGTATAGTAGGGTATAGCTGGGTATAGTAGGATATAGTAGGATATAGTAGGGTATAGCTGGATATAGTAGGATATAGTAGGGTATAGCTGGGTATAGTAGGATATAGTAGGATATAGTAGGATATAGTAGGGTATAGTAGGGTATAGCTGGGTATAGTAGGATATAGTAGGATATAGTACGATATAGTAGGGTATAGTAGGGTATAGCTGGATATAGTAGGATATAGTAGGGTATAGCTGGGTATAGTAGGATATAGTAGGATATAGTAGGATATAGTAGGGTTTAGTAGGGTATAGCTGGGTATAGTAGGATATAGCTGGGTATAGTAGAATATAGTAGGGTATAGCTGGGTATAGTAGGATATAGTAGGATATAGTAGGGTATAGCTGGATATAGTAGGATATAGTAGGGTATAGCTGGGTATAGTAGGGTGTAGTAGGGTATAGTAGGGTATAGTAGGGTACAGTAGGGTATAGTAGGGTATAGCTGGGTATAGTAGGGTACAGTAGGGTGTAGTAGGGTATAGTAGGGTGTAGTAGGGTATAGTAGGGTATAGTAGGGTGTAATAGGGTATAGTAGGGTATAGTAGGGTATAGTAGGGTATAGTATGATATAGTAGGGTATAGCTGGGTATAGTTGGGTATAGTAGGGTATAGTAGGGTACAGTAGGGTGTAGTAGGGTATAGTAGGGTATAGTAGGGTGTAGTAGGGTATAGTAGAGTATAGTAGGATATAGTAGGGTATAGTAGGGTACAGTACGGTATAGTAGGGTATAGTAGGGTACAGTACAGTATAGTAGGGTATAGCTGGGTATAGTAGGGTGTAGTAGGGTATAGTAGGGTATAGTAGGGTGTAGTAGGGTATAGTAGGGTATAGCTGGGTATAGTAGGGTATAGCTGGGTATAGTAGGGTACAGTAGGGTGTAGTAGGGTATAGTAGGGTATAGTAGGGTGTAATAGGGTATAGTAGGGTATAGTAGGGTATAGCTGGGTATAGTAGGGTACAGTAGGGTGTAGTAGGGTATAGTAGGGTATAGCTGGGTATAGTAGGGTATAGCTGGGTATAGTAGGGTATAGTAGGGTACAGTAGGGTGTAGTAGGGTATAGTAGGGTATAGTAGGGTGTAATAGGGTATAGTAGGGTATAGTAGGGTATAGTAGGGTATAGTATGATATAGTAGGGTATAGCTGGGTATAGTTGGGTATAGTAGGATATAGTAGGGTACAGTAGGGTGTAGTAGGGTATAGTAGGGTATAGTAGGGTGTAGTAGAGTATAGTAGGATATAGTAGGGTATAGTAGGGTATAGTAGAGTATAGTAGGATATAGTAGGGTATAGTAGGGTATAGTAGGGTACAGTACGGTATAGTAGGGTATAGTAGGGTACAGTACAGTATAGTAGGGTATAGCTGGGTATAGTAGGGTGTAGTAGGGTATAGTAGGGTATAGTAGGGTGTAGTAGGGTATAGTAGAGTATAGTAGGATATAGTAGGGTATAGTAGGGTATAGTAGGGTACAGTACGGTATAGTAGGGTACAGTAGGGTACAGTACAGTATAGTAGGGTATAGCTGGGTATAGTAGGGTGTAGTAGGGTATAGTAGGGTGTAGTAGGGTATATACGTAGGGTATAGTAGGGTACAGTACGGTATAGTAGGGTATAGCTGGGTATAGTAGGATATAGTAGGATATAGTAGGGTATAGCTGGATATAGTAGGATATAGTAGGGTATAGCTGGGTATAGTAGGGTGTAGTAGGGTATAGTAGGGTATAGTAGGGTACAGTAGGGTATAGTAGGGTATAGCTGGGTATAGTAGGGTACAGTAGGGTGTAGTAGGGTATAGTAGGGTATAGCTGGGTATAGTAGGGTATAGCTGGGTATAGTAGGGTATAGTAGGGTACAGTAGGGTATAGTAGGGTATAGTAGGGTGTAATAGGGTATAGTAGGGTATAGTAGGGTATAGTATGATATAGTAGGGTATAGCTGGGTATAGTTGGGTATAGTAGGGTATAGTAGGGTACAGTAGGGTGTAGTAGGGTATAGTAGGGTATAGTAGGGTGTAGTAGGGTATAGTAGAGTATAGTAGGATATAGTAGGGTATAGTAGGGTATAGTAGGGTACAGTACGGTATAGTAGGGTACAGTAGGGTACAGTACAGTATAGTAGGGTATAGTAGGGTGTAGTAGGGTATAGTAGGGTATAGTAGGGTGTAGTAGGGTATATACATAAGGTATAGTATACATTTCGGGTGACAGTGAATTTGATCTCTCCTTGGATACCACACATACCTTGGTCTGGAGCTCGAGGTCACCGGTCATCTCAGTGTAATTGTGCCAAATCTTCTGGTCCTCACTGAACTGGACAACAAAACTGGCGACATAAATGTCCGAGGACCCAGCACCCTGGACCACAATCCCTGAAACACAACACAATGTCACACATTATCCCCACAATACAAACCAACGTCACGATCTAGACAACCTTATATCTACAGTACAAAGTATCATGGCACTTGTAGTGCTACATGTGTGCAGTATTAATAGTGCTCCCAGAAGTTTAACATCCTCAAACCACTCAGTAATAAAAGAGGCTTATTAGGGCACAGAACCGCTGGTGATTTGTAGCAGTTCAAAACCGCCAAAAAAATGGCCTTTAGAAATTCTATCCCAATGTGGGGACAACTACCGAAATATATCACTAAGAACCAGTAGATGAGGGGGAGGGGGGGACGACATAACTGCTTAATTCTCTATTGTGAGTCACACATATACTATAATTATTAACCTTTATTTATAAACAACAACATATAAGGCTGCGCTGTACATGGAGGGAACATAGTAAGAGACCTGTGAGATTCCAAGGCTTCTGTAGGTCGATCTGGAGATACGGCGCCCTGGAAGGAGGTTGAGGGTAATCATCGGCCTGCGGGCTCCATCCCTGGAGGACGGTCCTTGGAGAAACGCGGTTGAGTTGCGCTGTGTGTGCCGGGTGCTCGGGGAGCTCAGAGGAGGCTGTGAAGCTGCTGGTTGGTAGATGTGATGTTCTCAGAGGTTTGTAACATTCATCTGCAAGAGACAGGTCTGAGTGGTAGGAAATCACCAGATAACGTCACTGGATGAGTCTACACACAACAGATCCATTATTTATGCCATCGACCTACTGCCTCAGTGATTAAGAGACCGAATGACCATCTACCGACTTACCGCCACTGACCGCTGCATCCGGTTCTATAGGAAATGTACATTCATGACTTCTGTTCACTTATGGGCTGATTTATACAATGTATCATTTCATTCTATCAAGCACCCACCCCTCCATGCCACACATCACATGGTACTGACCTGCTCCTGTAGGCAGCGGGTAGGTGATTAGAGCGGGCGGGGGCGTGCTGGCAGGGAGACCTGTAGGATGTGGGCTGGAGACTTCTATTCCATTTGGAGCTGAGGAAATGAATAAATCACTTTTTAATTACTCTGTACAAAGAATTTGTCACCCAATAATTATCCACAAATAGCCCTGGACGGATTAGACACAGATCCCTGTTTCCTTTCTTTCAGATTATTTCTGTTACTGTAAAATCAAATTCTCAGCATCCGGCTATGGGAGTATATTGTGGGGTTTTATCTTCCTACAGATATAATACCCAGGGGTCACATCGACAGCAGAGTCTATGAGTATCCCAGAGACTCATCCCCAGACATCCATCTGCTCTCCAGGAAAGATGGCAACATCCTGAACTGTGAGCGGTGTTATGGTGTCGTGTGCACATCTCCAGGGGCATTACTAGACCTTAACACCAGGAGCCCAGACCCGAGTGCCAAGCACCAACCTCAGATACAAGGGGGTTACTATATCCATACAGATCATGTGACCAGGGGTAACTATAGCCATACAAACCAAGTGACCAGGGGTAACTATAGCCATACAGACCATGTGACCAGAGGTAACTATAACCATACAGACCATGTGACCAGAGGTAACTATAGCCATACAAACCATATGACCAGGAGTAACTATAGCCGTACAGACCATGTAACCAGGAGTAACTATAGCCATACAGACCATGTGACCAGGGGTAACTATAGCCATACAGACCATGTGACCAGGGATAACTACAGCCATACAGACCATGTGACCAGGGGGTAACTATAGCCATACAGACCGTGTGACCAGGGGTTACTATAACCATACAGACCGTGTGACCAGGAGTAACTATAGCCATACAAACCATGTGACCAGGAGTAACTATAGCCATACAGACCATGTGACCAGGGGTAACTATAGCCATACAGACCATGTGACCAGGGATAACTACAGCCATACAGACCATGTGACCAGGGGGTAACTATAGCCATACAGACCGTGTGACCAGGGGTTACTATAACCATACAGACCGTGTGACCAGGAGTAACTATAGCCATACAGACCATGTGACCAGGAGTAACTATAGCCGTACAGACCATGTGACCAGGGGTAACTATAGCCATACAGACCATGTGACCAGGGATAACTACAGCCATACAGACCATGTGACCAGGGGGTAACTATAGCCATACAGACCATGTGACCAGGGGGTAACTATAGCCATACAGACCATGTGACCAGGAGTAACTATAGCCATACAGACCATGTGACCAGGGGTAACTATAGCCATACAGACCAGGAGTAACTATAGCCATACAGACCATGTGACCAGGGATAACTATAGCCATACAGACCATGTGACCAGGAATAACTATAGCCATACAGACCATGTGACCAGGAGTAACTATAGCCATACAGACCATGTGACCGGGGATAACTATAGCCATACAGACCATGTGACCAGGAGTAACTATAGCCGTACAGACCATGTAACCAGGAGTAACTATAGCCATACAGACCATGTGACCAGGGGTAACTATAGCCATACAGACCGTGTGACCGGGGGTAACTATATGTGCCTGATTGCTCAATACAAGTAGTCCTCTGCACTACTGGATAATGACTGGAGATAGACCAACATTGTGCAGTTTATTTTTACTTATGAATGAAATCCAGAAACATGACGTGTTGCAGACTCACCTGTCTCGGAGCAGTAGCAGCAGGTATCCCCAGATCCCGGAACCAGGAACTGCCCCTGGGGGAGATATAGAGATCGGTCATACACATGGTGGTCCTGTTATACCCTTATATGGAGTACGGAGACCCCTGTAGCATTAGCTACGGAGGTGGTCCCAATTACACTGACCCCTCCCTTATAATTACCCCTGGACACATGTATATTTCACTTGTACATCCTATTCTAACACCTTGATAAACTTATTATAGTGCTGGGTGTACCTTCAGGTCAGCTGATGGTATCTACACAGTAAGGGACCGCACCAGCAGTCGGGAGACTCACCTCGGGACACCCCAGATTGGTGAACTGACAGAAGTGGGAGCACTGTACGGTGAGATTAGGCAAACACTGGCACACGTGGCACTCTCCCCATCTCCAGCGCTCACTGATGATGTGCTTCTTCCCCTGATGGGTGCAGGATTCACAAGGATCTGTCTGACACCTGAGAATTCACAACAATTAACACGTGGACCCCCATGGAGCTTACAATCTAATTATTGGTCCCTGACATAAGAAGAGAAAGAGGATAATCTATGGCAGATTAATGATTGCACATCTCCTTATGTATATTCTGTAAAGATAAAAGAATTGGTGCAGCCCTGTCCTCGTTGCCTGGGAGCATTCCAACAGTCACCAGTAAAATTATATATACATTTATTTATATATATATATATATATATTATACAGAGAAATCTGAGCGCAGCAGAGGGGATCCGCAATTTACATGGGGTATATGAAAGGTCTCCAATACAACGTTTACATGTAGAGCTGTTACCTGCGAGCCTTGCGGTAGATTCCACGGCACTGCTTCCCGTTACCATGTTTGCTGGGGTTGTTGGGGCTACGGAAAGACCACTGTATGCTCTGCACTCCGCATGGGCCCAAACATTCTCCCCAGGGAGACCAGGAGGACCAGCCACAGTGCACTGCAAGCACAGACCCGGATTATATCACATATATCAGTTTATAATAAATAAAAAGACATATATGTATACACACAGACACGCGTATATAAGTAAGGAGACAGAGAATCTCTGACAAACATGACAACCTCTCACTTTATTTATTACAGATAACAGTCATACATACATACATACATACATTCAGGGATCTAGTCACTGACTGGTACATTCAGAGATCTAGCCACTGATCGTTACATTCAGGGATCTAGTCACTGACCGATACATTCAGGGATCTAGTCACTGACCGATACATTCAGGGATCTAGTCACTGACTGGTACATTCAGGGATCTAGTCACTGACTGGTACATTCAGGGTTCTAACCAATGATGGGTACATTCAGGGTTCTAGTCACTGATCGGTACATTCAGGGATCTAGTCACTGACTGGTACATTCAGAGATCTAGTCACTGATCGTTACATTCAAGGATCTAGTCACTGACCGATACATTCAGGGATCTAGTCACTGACCAATACATTCAGGGATCTAGTCACTGACTGGTACATTCAGGGATCTAGTTACTGACTGGTACATTCAGGGATCTAGTCACTGACTGGTACATTCAGGGATCTAGTCACTGATCGGTACATTCAGAGATCCAGTCACTGATCGGTACATTCAGGGATCTAGTCACTGACCGATACCTTCAGGGATCTAGTCACTAACTGGTACATTCAGGGATCTAGTCACTGACCGGTACATTCAGGGATCTAGCTAATGATGGGTACATTCAGGGATCTAGCCAATGATTGATACATTCAGGGATCTAGTCACTGATCGGTACATTCAGGGATCTAGTCACTGACCGGTACATTCAGGGATCTAGTCACTGACTGGTACATTCATGGATCTAGTCACTGGCTGGTACATTCAAAGATCTAGTCACTGATCGAGAGATATACATTTTATGAACTTCTTAAAGTAATGCATTTTGTATAATTACTGCTGAAAGAAGAATAGTCTGCAGCTTGCAGAATATTCTCTATGAACTTTGCCTCACATTCTTTTCTCTTCGCCAACATGTCTCTTCTCAAGAATGTGCACATCCAGCAGCTTCGGTACCAGGAGCCCACAACCCCCACTTGAGGCCTACGTGACTGAGATAAGACATCTGCTTTACATCATGCCCACAAACTGCTGACATGGACAAGTTGCCTTGACAAACCTTGTATTCCTTATCTCCCTTTTTCTGTGAAACTATGTATAAATAAAGCTACTCTGACTTAGGGCTGGTCAGAACCAGATACATTTTCAGCCTAACATCTGAAGTTGTCTGTCTCTCTATCGATCGATACCCACAAGGTATAGCAGCCGGAGTTCAGGAGAAAGGACCCGTTTAGGCCATCTCTGACAGTTTCAGTGGGGGCTCGTCCGGGATCTCCAATACATCAGACCTCCCGACAACGGGGTTCTCCCTTTCCAGACAGACAGACGTTAATCCAGCGCTGGTGAGCAAAAAGCTTTATTTTTGCTCTTAGAGCTGTCTCTGTGGAGGGGGAATTATCCCAGCTCGAGGGTACTGCAGTCTGATTGACGGAGATCCCTGAACTCTGGCAACAGATACTATTAAGAGTATCAAGGTACTTGTGTGTAATCTGTCTTGTATTGTTACATGTATTGATATATTGTCTTCTCTATGCCATACACCTGATACATCTATGCACATGAATAACACCACAGAACTCAGTCAGATCACACAGTTGACCCTGCAAATAATCTTGATTGTATACTTGATTGTGTTTTTTTGTTGGATTTTAATGAAAGTAGTCAGGAACATTCAGAAAGGCAGACCCGCTGCAAACTTGTTGTAAAGCAAGACAGGAACAAATAAAAGTTTTCTCATTCAAAATATATTGGACCATAAGGTAATCCCAGTATGGGAAATAAAGGGTTCAAGACAGGAGAGAAATCCGAAAAGTACGGGGATCTAGACCCCATAAAGTATATGCGAAAGCATAAAGGCAAGGATTTCACAAAAGGGATGAGAAAACTGTTCAAAGCTGCAGGGGTGTCTGAGAACGGTACATTAAAAGTTCCATTTTTGAAACAACTAATTAAAGACAATGAGAAAGCACTGAAAGAAAAAGGTTATTTTGACAGATGTGTTGCATGGTGTAAAATGTCAGAAGAATTAGAGAATGACAATGATTGCTGTGATATGTTACAGTTAACAAATTTAAGTGACAGTGATGAAATAGAAAATGTATCACAAGCTAAATGATATAATGACTAAAACAATGAATCAAGTAGGTTGTGTACTAAAAATGTATGTTTAAATGCTGCGCAGCTGAAGAGTGAGATGTGCCCCTCCCTCATTCTGTGTAAAAGATTTCAGTGTGTTGAGATAAGAAGCACGCTGTTTTTTGTTATCTGACAATGTATGTAACATTGCTTCAATATTTCAAGAGGGAAAAATATGTCCGGAGTGCTGATTGATATTAGCATGTTGAAGCTAATGTGTATTTAGTCTAATGCTGGGACATGTAGTTCCACAGCAGTAGACTGGAAGATAGCAGTTAATTTTTCTTTCTCTGTATGTGAGTTTTATCTCCTTCTTACTGTGTGTGAGGGAGATCCGTGTTTGTCTGTCTTGACCGTTTTACAAGAGACATGTTTCAAGGTTGAAAAAGCTGTACAGTTGTAAATGTAATGTTTTTGAAGAGATGCAAAAGAAGTTACGGACTGTAAATAATGTACATTATCACTATTACTGGTGTCAGAACAAAGTTGGCTGGGGTCCAACAAGCCATTTCTATATTTGAACAAAGTAATTTTTATTTTTTATTTTTTTTTTAAGAAAAATAGCTTTCTCTTTAATGAAGTTGAGAATTGTGGGAGTGAGCTTTACATGGAGAGATATTAAAAGCTGTTTTTATCTGTGTAAAATGGCGCTGATAAATGTTCTCAGAAATCAGGAGGGTTTGTTATGCCCATAAAGAATTGTTACGAGATAAAATGTCGTCTGTGAGCGAGAATTGTGAATATATATTTGTACTTTAAACATGGAAATCACAGAATCTGGAAATATGTGTGAATATTTGGTTTACAAAGAGATGATGAGAAAGGAGTGGCTTTAAACACTCGCCCAGGTCTCGTCACTTTGACATTCCCTGTTTGTGATATTGGGGACTGCCTCTTTGAGGAAATCAGTTTTTCATTGCATGGAACGCATAGCGTCACAGTTAAGCTACAAAGAGAAACTTTTAAGCAAGTGTCGTATTAGCAGCTGTTCAACGTGAATTAATAACAGTTACTGTAATTCCTAGTGAATAAATGTTAATCTTTATGCAAAAGTTTTTTTCTTCACAGATCTCCAGCAAAAAAGACCATTTAGGCAATCCAGATTGCATTGATCCAACTTCCAATGAATAGAATTTGCAATATGTTTTGGTCAACAGCTGAACAAAAAGCAGCTATTGAGCTGATCAAAGATTTAATCACAAGCGCCCCAGCCCTTGGGCTCCCTAACTATGAACTACCGTTTAACTTGTTCTGCCATGAACAAGAAGGGCACGCTCATGGCGTACTAACACAAGAGCATGGGAGCAGACAAAGACCATTGGGGTACTACTCACAAAAATTAGACCCCGTCATAATGGGAGCCCCAACATGTATAAAAGCAGTAGCAGCAGCCGCTTTATTGCTACAAAAAGTTGCAGACATAGTGCTGGATCACCCTCTCACCATTCAGGTACCACACTCAGTCATGGAAATACTGAATCAAGCCAGAACAAAACACATCTCAGTGGCTAGATTAACTAAATATGAAGTAGCACTACTGACACCCTCAAACGTTACACTAAAAAGATGCACAGTTTTAAATCCAGCAACAATGTTCCCAAGTTGCATGGATATAAAAGAGTGGAGTAACAGTATAGATGCTGCAGACACAGACAGTAACAGTATAAATTAAATGCTGCAAACACTACAAACACAGACAGTACAGAAAGTGATGCTGAAGACACAGACAGTACAGAGAGTGTTGAGGCTGTGACAAAGCAGGAAACACAACTAAAAAAAAAATTCTGTGATCATGACTGTCTAGCCTTAATGGATCTGGAAACTAAACCTTCCGGGGATGTTAAAGAGACACCTCTTAGCAACCCTGATTTACTCCTGTTTGTAGATGGGTCCAGGTACTATGAGGAGGGCTCTCCCAAAACAGGTTATGCAGTTACAACAGAAACAGACATTGTACTCCAGCAACCCCTCCCACCAAGTCAATCGGCACAGCAAGCTGAATTAGAAGCACTTATAAGTGCATGTCAGTATGCAGAAGGGAGAACAGCTAACATTTACACTGACTCCAGATATGCCTTTGGGGTTGCACATGACTATCAAAGTATTTGGAAGAACAGACACTTTATGGCCTCTAACGGTAAACCCATTAAAAATGCAGAAATCATTTTGAGGAAGTGACAGTCATAAAGGTAAAAGCACACACCAGAGAGCAGACTATGGAAGTAAGAGGGAACAGACTAGCAGACCAGGCTGCAAGAGCTGCAGCAGACTTACCGCTAGTACAACACTATTTAGTGTCCACAACACCCCCCACCCTCCCTATAGATCTGGAAATGCTAAAAATCCTCCAAAAGCAAGCAGCAGTATCTGAAAGAGAGGAGTGGAAAAAGAGGGGGGCGGAACACATAGAGGGCATATGGGCCACAACAGACAGACACTGTCTCCCTAGAGTCCTTTTTCCTACACTGGCTGCTATAGTGCATGGGCCTTCCCATGTCTCAAAAGACGCAATAATTAACTCTGTATTCAGACACTGGATCGCGCCAGGCTTCAGCACAGCTGCCAGTAATCTGGTAAAGGCCTGCGCCATCTGTAACACACACAACCCTGGTCACACAGTAACAGTACCTCCCAGGGTGACACTGGCTGCAATGCCTTCCCCTCGCCCTATACTCAGTCAGGACAACACCTAATAAGAAACACAGGCTGAGCCCCTATGAAATACTGTTTGGGGGGCCGCCAAAGACAGGGTGTTATTTTCCACAATCTCTAGTGAAACACCAAGGTGAACTGACTAGTTATGTGAAAGAACTACAGAAGTCCCTCACTAACATACATTCTCGAGTTTTCTCTTCAATCCCAGATCCAGAGGATTGCACTGGAACACATGCCCTGGTGCCAGGAGATTACGTCTTCGTAAAAAGACACGTGAGGAGGTCTCTGGAACCACGATTTGAGGGGCCATATCAAGTTCTGTTGACTACACCCACTTCTGTGAAACTTGAAGGAAAGGATCCTTGGATCCACGCCAGTCACTGCAAAAAGGCTACGGTGACCCAGGAAAAACCATGAAGGGGAGTAAGGTCCTTTAAAAAATTGTTCTTTTTCTATGTTTTCCTACAGCCTTTTCTAATTTAGAAGAGCCAGAGAATGTTATAGCACACTTGCACAACGCCATCAGTCAAATAACCAATACCAGCAACTGCTGGGTATGTTCTCGTACTCCTACCATCAGTAAAAATATAGCCCTGGTTCCCATACCTTTGAGTAGTGAAGAGCTGACTAAAATAAGAGAGGGAAACTTCTCATGTGGACGCATGGTCAGCCACAAGTATAAAACCACCAGATACCCAGTAATAAAACTAGGCACGAATGGAGTCAGACCAAAATACTGTTTCAATAAGGAGAATTTCAGGAAAGAGAATTTTGACCCCGATACAGTAAATGATGGCTGGTGGACATCAGCCTTCTCATGGTTAAATCCTTGCAATTGGGGCACAGGTATTTTCGCATGGATTTCAGGCATTTTAATATGGATAGCTAAGATATTCGCTTTATTGTTGTTGCTATATGTCATTTTTAAACTAAGCTTATGTTTTTTTCCAATGCTGTTTGAAAAGGTGCAAACATGATCTCATTCTGAATAAAAAGTCTCTTAAAAGACATGTAAAGCCCAAACCGGTATCAGAAGTTTACCATGTCCTCTCTGAGCTTTAAGGCTCTTTTGTACTCTCCCCCCCTCAGTCTTTCCCATTTTCTTTTTTATTATTTTTAAGAATTAGGTGTACATGAACCATAGACCTGATTGAATGTACCTTTACCATCCTCTAAGGGCCTATTAGAGGTTCCATTGAATTGAATGAAGTAGGTCGGGTGCAGGAGTGCTTCATGCACACCAAAAGGATAGGCAGGGCAATTATAAAAATGATAAAAAGAGGGGTTTATGTGAGAGATATACATTTTATGAACTTCTTAAAGTAATGCATTTTGTATAATTACTGCTGAAAGAAGAATAGTCTGCAGCTTGCAGAATATTCTCTATGAACTTTGCCTCACATTCTTTTCTCTTCGCCAACATGTCTCTTCTCAAGAATGTGCACATCCAGCAGCTTCGGTACCAGGAGCCCACAACCCCCACTTGAGGCCTACGTGACTGAGATAAGACATCTGCTTTACATCATGCCCACAAACTGCTGACATGGACAAGTTGCCTTGACAAACCTTGTATTCCTTATCTCCCTTTTTCTGTGAAACTATGTATAAATAAAGCTACTCTGACTTAGGGCTGGTCAGAACCAGATACATTTTCAGCCTAACATCTGAAGTTGTCTGTCTCTCTATCGATCGATACCCACAAGGTATAGCAGCCGGAGTTCAGGAGAAAGGACCCGTTTAGGCCATCTCTGACAGTACATTCAGGGATCTATTCACTGACCGATACATTCAGGGATCTAGTCACTGACCGATACATTCAGGGATCTAGTCACTGACTGGTATATTCAGGGTTCTAGCCAATGATCAGTACATTAAAGGATCTAGTCACTGATCGGTACATTCAGAGATCTAGTCACTGATTGGTACATTCAGGGATTTAGTCACTGACCGGTACATTCAGGGATCTAGTCACTGACTGGTACATTCAGGGTTCTAGCCAATGATCAGTACATTAAAGGATCTAGTCACTGATCGGTACATTCAGAGATCTAGTCACTGATTGGTACATTCAGGGATCTAGTCACTGACCGGTACATTCAGGGATCTAGTCACTGACTGGTACATTCAGGGATCTAGTCACTGACTGGTACATTCAGGGTTCTAACCAATGATGGGTACATTCAGGGATCTAGTCACTGACCGGTACATTCAGGGATCATGTCACTGACCAGTATATTCAAGGATCTAGTCACTGACTGGTACATTCAGGGTTCTAGCCACTGACCGGTATATCCAGGGCTCTAGTCACTGACTGGTACATTCAGGGTTCTAACCAATGATCGGTACATTAAGGGATCTAGTCACTGATCGGTACATTCAGAGATCTAGTCACTGACCGATACATTCAGGGATCTAGTCACTGACCGATACATTCAGGGATCTAGTCACTGACCAATACATTCAGGGATCTAGTCACTGACTGGTATATTCAGGGATCTAGTCACTGACTGGTACATTCAGGGTTCTAGCCAATGATCAGTACATTAAAGGATCTAATCACTGATCGGTACATTCAGAGATCTAGTCACTGATTGGTACATTCAGGGATCTAGTCACTGACCGGTACATTCAGGGATCTAGTCACTGACTGGTACATTCAGGGATCTAGTCACTGACTGGTACATTCAGGGTTCTAACCAATGATGGGTACATTCAGGGTTCTAGTCACTGATCGGTACATTCAGGGATCTAGTCACTGACCAGTACATTCAAGTATCTAGTCACTGACTGGTACATTCAGGGTTCTAGCCAATGACCGGTACATCCAGGGATCTAGTCACTGACTGGTACATTCAGGGTTCTAACCAATGATCGGTACATTAAGGGATCTAGTCACTGATCGGTACATTCAGAGATCTAGTCACTGATTGGTACATTCAGGGATCTAGTAACTGACCGGTACATTCAGGGATCTAGTCACTGTCTGGCACATTCAGGGATCTAGTCACTGACTGGTACATTCAGGGTCCTAGCCAATGATGGGTACATTCAGGGATCTAGTCACTGACAGGTACATTCAGGGATCTAGTCACTGACCGGTACATTCAGGGATCTAGTAACTGACTGGTACATTCAGGGATCTAGTCACTGATTGGTACATTCAGGGATCTAGTCACTGACTGGTACATTCAGGGTTCTAGTCACTGACTGGTACATTCAGGGTTCTAGCCAATGATCGGTACATTAAAGGATCTAGTCACTGATCGGTACATTCAGAGATCTAGTCACTGATTGGTACATTCAGGGATCTAGTCACTGACTGGTACATTCAGGGTTCTAGCCAATGATCGGTACATTAAAGGATCTAGTCACTGATCGGTACATTCAGAGATCTAGTCATTGATTGGTACATTCAGGGATCTAGTCACTGACCGGTACATTCAGGGATCTAGTCACTGACCGGTACATTCAGGGTTCTAGTCACTGACTGGTACATTCAGGGATCTAGTCACTGACTGGTACATTCAGGGTTCTAGCCAATGACCGGTACATTCAGGGATCTAGTCACTGACTGGTACATTCAGGGTTCTAACCAATGATCGGTACATTAAGGGATCTAGTCACTGATCGGCACATTCAGAGATCTAGTCACTGATTGGTACATTCAGGGATCTAGTCATTTACTGGTACATTCAGGGTTCTAGCTAATGATGGGTACATTCAGGGATCTAGCCAATGATTGGTACATTGAGGGATCTAGTCACTGACTGGTACATTCAGGGTTCTAGCCAATGACCGGTACATTCAGGGATCTAGTCACTGACTGGTACATTCAGGGCTCTAACCAATGATCGGTACATTAAGGGATCTAGTCACTGATCGGTACATTCAGAGATCTAGTCACTGATCGGTACATTCAGGGTTCTAGCCAATGATTGGTACATTCAGGGATCTAGTCACTGATCGGTACATTCAGGGTTCTAGCCAATGATCGGTACATTCAGGGATCTAGTCACTGACCGGTACATTCAGGGTTTGGCCGGCATTGCTTCATTTGACCATCCTGACAGGTGCAGATTTGGCAGTTTGCTTTAACCAGCTGACCCGGCCAGTAAGTAACCCCGTCCACCTCGCAGGGACATTCCTGAGGGCGCACACATTGATTCTGGCTGTCTAACAGAGATCCATCTGGGCACCAACAACCTGGTAATGTGAGGAGATGGTTAACAGTGAAAATGTTCCTGCTGATACCTGACAAACACATCTGTCCTAAGACATACATGGGAGGTTAACACGGTCCAATAATAGCACTGATGTAGATGTACAAATGAGGAACTTCATCTATAGTATATTATCTCTTACCTGAGACACAGGGCTGATCATTCTGGCATATCCTCTTATTAGTAAGGTCAGCGCAGGCCAGAGGACATGGGGCGCAGGTTTTGTATTCCAGCTCCGCAGGGCACGACGGGGTGATAGGGCAGCCATCTTGGCGACACACATCTATATGGGGAATGACAGACAGTATCCACACTGGCTTCATTATATGGTAAATATACTGAGGCAACAAGTTCTATTGAATCCAAATTCCAGAAAGTTGGAAGATCCACCCAGAACAATCATCACCATAAGTCACTGTTCATGATGTCCTTGTTAGTAGAGCATCTGACCGCACTTACCAATCTCAAGATATGAAGATGAGGAACCTGGTAAATCAGAACAGTGACGCCCCCCATTTTGTGGTGTGGTACACTCCCTTCGATGAATGACCACCCCAGTGCAGTCTTGGGTGCAGTTTGACCACGTTGTCCATGGTGTCCAAGAGCCATCAACTGGAAATAGATAATCAGATCTTATAAACTGTGTACATAATCTATGTTGACGGATCAGCTTAAAAATCATCCCCTTTGCTGAGTTCCTCAAGACTTTTCCACTTACTTTACAGGTGAAATTGACAATATCCACTTCAAAATCTCCTCTCATCAGGTCCACCTCCTCCTGCCCACCCCCTCCGCCCCTCACCTTGGCACCCTCATTTCCTTTGATTCTAGTATCTCACTCTACTCTCCTTCTTGTCTCCCTCAACCTGCCCCTTATCCCAGTTCCCTCCAGGCTCCTCTGCTTCATCTCCCCAAATGAGTGTCTCCCCTTTTCTCACGAAAACCTCTCTTGACCCTTGCTTTCTCTCTCCATCTTCAACACAATTTCTTTGCTCTACTTTTTTTCCAAAATACTTGAACTATTTGCCACTTTCGATACAGTTTATCGATCTCTTCTCCTTGACACCCTTCACTCCCCTGTCCGTTGTGACATGATCCTTTCCTAGTTTGCCTCCTACCTCTCATGCTGCTCCTTCAGTGTCTATATCCTACTCCCCTCCTCTTCCTCTCTCTATTGATGTCCTCAACGGCTCTGTTCTTAACCCTCTGCTGTTCTCTATCTACACCTCCTCCTTAAGTGAACTCATATGCTTCTTTGGCCTTCTCTACCTGACTGACAATCAACTACCTTTCCTCCTCCAACCTCTCTCACCCTTTTTTCTATCCTGGGGGTCCAATTGCCTCTCTACCATCACCCGGAGGACCCAGTGCTTACCACAACTTAACATGTCCAAATCTGAGCTCATTAACTTTACCCTGCTAATGCCACTTCCCCTCCACTTCTCCCGCACAGGTGACAACATCACTCTCTCCCGTTTCCCATGCCCGCTGCCTTGATGTCATTCTCATCTTTGCCATCAGCTTCTCTCTTACAGTCATGTTGCCTCCTCCTTCGCAACATTTCCAAAATATGGTCCACTCACTCATCATTTCCCACCTTGACTACTGTAACTCCCTCCTCCTAGTCCTTCCTCTCACCCACCATTCCCCTCTACAATACATCTTCTTCCTGCCGCTCCTTATACACTACACCAATGAATCTCTGGTGCTTACCAAATTCAATTCAAGCTGCTCACTTACCTAACAGGTGCTCTCTATTGTTGCCACCCTCACTTCTTCTCTAACTTTGTTTCAAGATACACCCCAACTCCGCTCTGCCTTTGACCTTTAACTCACTACCACTGTTATAACCTCCTTCCACTTCCGTCTCTAAGACATCTCCCGTTCTGCTCCACACTTATTGAAGTCCTTGTCTCATCCTATCAGACTCTCCCCCAAACCTACAATCCTTCATAAATCTCCCTCAGAACCAACCTCTTCATGCTTACCTACCCTTCCCTCTCCTACACCCTCTACTTCCTCCGTCCATCACATCAATCTTTGTCCTATTTGTACCTACTGTGTCTCATTACCCCTCCCTCTAGAATGTAAACGCTCACGGGCAGCTTCCTCCCTACCCTATGTCTGATGTATGTCCTCCTCGTACGACCCTTAAGTCATATCTTATGCTGAATTTTTTGCTGCTTGTTTACTCACACGCATTGAATTCATAATGGTATCAGTGCTGGTTAAAATGACCAGCTCATAGCTATCCATGTATGTGTTATTATATGTTTATTGCATTCATGTATGTCATATCTGGAAGATGATTGTGGTGAAGAATTTGTGACATCTTATAAAAAACGATGATGATGATGGAACTTCACCCACACACTTATCCTCATTTCTCTCAACCAGGAACCAGTGAAGACATTGTGCCTTTGTTTAAGACTCACATCCTCACAATTAATTTGTCACAGCTAAAAAAATCATATACACATCATACACATCATACACATCATACACATAATACACATCATACACATAATACACATCATACACATCATACACATAATACACATCATACACATCATACACATAATACACATCATACACATCATACACATTATACACATAATACACATAATACACATACAGTGTTTCACTCTTTCACGTGGACCTTTGAAGACATCAGTAAACGTCCTATAGATTGTAAGCTGTATGTAATACACATTCTCCTTTTATGACAGTGTTTGTTCCCAATTGTAAAGTGTTATGGAGTATGCTGGCGCTATATCAATAAATAATAATAATAATAATAATATATTCTCCAAACCCTCCCCCAATCCGCATGGCGGACAATGGACAACTATGAGTAATGGGGGATACACACAAGGAAGGCCGAGTATGGGATATGGGAACACTACACAACAATAAAGGATTGTAACAGATAAGGAATATTGTGCAAGGATTTTGCTGATATATTGATATGG